>VZRV01003625.1:46628-77319 GCA_013398115.1 Falcunculus frontatus | reverse complement strand
CCATCCCTCCATTCATCCATCCCCACTCTTCATGCCCTAATAAACACCCTTGGCTCCAAATGAGAGTCCAGATCCATCTGCGCCAGGTTTGGGAGGGAAGAGAGTGTGAAGGCAAGGTGATGTCCTCCCCTGAGCACCGTCAGCTTGTGGGAGAGCAGGGAGACAGCGAAGCCAAGCATTAAAAATTGGCATAAACACCAGGGGATGTCTAGACTTTAAAATAATGAATGTTTTGGAGGGCAGACTCGTCCCTGGCTGTGCACCCCGTGTGGCGTGTCGGGCCCTGCAGCACTGGGCAGAGCGTGGGGTGGTCCTGTCTGGGGAAGACGGGAGATCTCTGCCGATGGAGACATGGAGCCTTGCTGAATGCCTTCCCTCGGGTGACAAGACCATGAACAGAACGTTCCTTACTCTCCCTGTGCTTTACAAGATCATCTCTTCTGGGGGCTCTGCCTGGTGCTCCAGAGCACCTGGGGACATCTGTGCGGGGTTCCCAGAGGACCTGCTCTCCCTTTGCCTGTTGGCAGCATTCATTACACAATTAACTGGCAGAAGTTCCATGCCACAGAGGTGGATCAGCCCTTTGAGGGGGAGTTCCTGTGGTAAAGTACTTTACGGACCATCCTCAAAGCTTTGAAGTCCTCCTTTAGCTCTGTACTTGCTGTTCAGTGCTAACATGATCGCTTCCAGTCCGTCAGTAAAATAACAAAATTCCCAGTTGGGTCGTGGTGAGGAGGCGTTCAGAGGAGGCGAGGGTGTGGGGCGTTGCTCTGCACTCCTCCGGAGAGGACCACCCTCCACGTCCAGCCCTTGGCCAGCAGCCCGTGGCCCGTGCAGCCGGTGCTGAGCCTCCCTGCCGTGACCCCGAAGCGTTTGTTCTCCACCTCTGTGCTCCGACGAGGCACGGAATGGTCTGTGCTCCCAAAATAAACGCACTCTGTCGTCCCAAAACAAGAGCGTGTCACGTTGCTGGAGCCCTGCGCGACAGCCGTGCCATTGTCCTCCGGTGGAGCCGCGTTCCTGCCAGCCCAGCATCTTCCACAGCCCCTCCCAGCACTGCCCTACCTGCATTTTAAACAAATAAGGTTAAAAACCCTACTGTGAGGGGGCAGAAGCTTGCTGCTGCTCCAGGATTATTCCAAAAGCTTGGGCTTGTTGCTATTTTGAGCCCCCCATCTGCACCAGGAGCTGATCCGGCTCCCACGGGTGCAGCAGCAGAAATCCCAATCGCGGCCATGGATGGAGGCGCAGATACACAGGCCGGGCTTGGATCCTGACGGATTTCCAGTGTGTGAGCACCTGGTCTGCACCTCTGCGGCTTTTCCACTTCAGGGAGGAGGACTCTGGTGTGAAACGCTCCTGGGGGAAGCCTTGGGCTGTGGCGTGGGGGGCTGCAGTAGGTGGGATCCTGAATTCCCATGTCCCCTGGATCCCTCCAGCCCCGCGAGGCTTGGAGGATGGTTGTCTGGAGCAGCAGCAGGTCTGGTGCTCCCTGTGTGCTGCCATGGTGTGCCACATTCCCGTGGGATGCAGGTGCAGCGTGCCATCACCAGGGCGACACCAGGATGCAGCAGCACCTACCCTGAATTGTTTCTCCTTCCGGTATTACGAGCAAAACACAAAATATGCATCTTGTAAAGATTAGAAAAAACATTCATTTTTCTTTGCTTTGCAGTTGCCTTGCCGTGCTGTTTGATACGACTTGATGCTTATCGTACCTGTAGTGAATTCATCACCTTTATAGGTGGCCTGAGCTGTTGCCACAGATGCGGGAGGAGAGGAGGAGAAGCAGGAAAATGATACTTGAAAATTGCAAGGAAAAAAAAAGTAGCGTGGAAGGGCTTAGACTTGAAACTACCTCTCTTTTTCAATTAGCTCCATTATGCTGCTTTTTAAAGAGATTCTAGTGGTCCTCCGGTGCAGAAAGGGCTATGCTGAATCCACAGAATATTGTCACAAAGATGTATGTTCCATCTTAATTAGAACTAATTATTATGCTTCGGCTCCCAGTCTTTCTGTCTGGTTGGATGTACGCAAATGGTGCAATCCTTGTGCTGGAGCCCTGCCTTGCTGAGGTGATGGCCAGAAGTGCTGGGGCTCCCCACCCTGGCACTGCAGGTCGGGGCTGAGTCTGTGCCCAGCCCGGGTGTGGGTGGGTCCTCATCCCGGGGCTGTGGCTCCGTGATCCCAGATCCCAAAGCTGTAGTGGCATTTCTCCCTAGAACCTGTCAGTCCACGGGACTGCGGTTACTTCCTCCGGGTGGCAGGACAGGAACTCGGGGATTAGCTAAAAGTAGGGCTCTAGCTCCTGTTTTTAGCCGTGGGAAGGCACTGGGGCTGTGTCAGCTGCTCGGGACTGGGATGCTGTACTGCCCGCTGGAGGACCTCCAGCCACATCGGAAAAGTTTTGATTTCCAATCCTCCAATCCCTCCTTCCCTGTGTTTTCTCCCTGAGAACGGGCAGGGATAACGCAGAGCCCAGGAGTGGAATGCCCTGGGAAGCAGTGGTGGGGTCCAGCTCTATGGACCACGAGTGATGGGATGGGGAGAGCAGCTGTGGGTTCCTCCTCTGCATGGGTCCCTCCTGGCCGTGGTGGTGGGGGATCCGAGGTTTTCCAGCAGAGGGAAGCAGGGAGATGAAGGTCAGCCACAGGGAGGTGGGCAGCAGGAGAGGGGAGTGCGGCGAGGAGCGCTGCTGATTAATTACCCCCGGGAGCCTCGCGCGGCAGCAGGGAGGCTGGAGATGTGTCCATTTGGTGAGTTCCGGCAGGGAGCTCTCCCCAGCACATGAGACGTGCCTGGGGAGGGAAATGTTTGGCTTGTTGTGACTTTCAGGTATTTGCAGTGTGTTGCTCATGCATTTTGCGTGGCGCACACACCCCCAGGAACTCAGATCCATCTTGCTGTCAGAGAGGAGAAACGTATGAATTAAATCCGTAAGGAGGGCGGCATTCCTTCCCCGGGAGAGGGAAGAAATTGCTCCAGCTAAGAATTGCCCTGGATTACTCCCCTCAGAGTTTATTTTCATGGGATTCTCCAGTAAACACCAGCGTCTGCATTGTTGGGAATAATTGCAGTGGCTGCAAAGTGGTGGTTTGATCGGATAATGCCTGGGGGCTTTTGTGCTGGTTCTGATTGAGCAGCATTAGCAAAAATATAACAGCATTAAATGAAACTTCTCAGCTAATCAGTCTCCATTACAACTTATCATGAGAAGGCCAAAATTAAAATGTTCTTTTAAAAGCAAGCCCTTTATGATTAAAAGCTTGATGACTCGCACGTTTGGGAATTGGCACAAAAACCTGTGCTGGGGGAAGAGGAGTGTGATCAGCCTCGTGGTGTTTGTGGTGGTGCACTGCTCTCGTGTTTAGGTGGAGAGATGCATCCCACAGCATCCCAGGAAATGCTGTGCAGCACAACTCCCGTTCTACTGCAGCTGAAAACAGTCTGTGGAACTAAATCGGCAGGGATGGAGCTTTTAACTGAGCTTTCGTGTGAACTGTGTTCGTGCTGTCATTGCATTTTGACGCTCTCCAAATGCTTCGTGGCATTTAAATGCAATTCGGCTTTATAATTTAATTTTATTTTGCTGCTCCTCATTTCAATCCACCTCCTTCTGTTAATGTGTTGTATTTAATGTAGGAAAGGCCGCTTATGAACGTTCCCGTGCTATCCCGATGCAACAACCACCCATGTCCAGCCCCTGGCAGTGAGGGGCACCGGGCCATCCCTTGCGGTGCCAGCGTTATTTGCAGGCTGGGACACATCCTTGGTTCCAGCCAGAGCTGCTGGGTGCTTGGCACTGGAGATGAATCTCCCGGGTGGGCTCAGGAGCAGGAGGCCCTGGTCCAGAGACGATGGCCTTTGTCCCGTGGATGCTGCTGAGAGCTTCTCCTGCAGAACCGGGTCAAGCACCCCAAACGAGCATCCCCACTGTGAGCAGAGCGGGAATGAGGATGAGGAGCTGCCCCTCTCCATCCAGCTGCTGGTGGCTATGCCAGAGCCCAGCTGCAGGTGACAGGGGAGGGAGGTGATTCATTAGGCAAGGCTCAGGCTCAGTGCAGAGAAAACAGGGTTTCCCAGCTCTGCGTCAGCCAGGTATTCCCCAGAAGGGCTTTCCCACTTATCCCATGGCATCTTGTTTCCAGGAGTCCTGGCTGAGAGCCCTTGGCAGTTCTGTTCCCCCTACAGACATCCGCCAATGCAGGAGGCTTTCCTTCCGCGCTGCGCTGGTGATCCTCCCTAACCCCTTCGTTCTTCTGGCAGTGTCTCACATGAGGGGGGACTGGGGTTTGTAGGGTACACCCGTGTCCTCCACAGGCGACCTGGGATGGCTCAGGCAGGTGTGATGTGCAGATCTGTGCCGCTGAAACCATCTGTCCTCGCAGAAGATGCTGCCATGCCGTGGTGACAAACAGCGCGTGGGCGCGTTGCCTCGAGGAGCAGCGAGGTCCCTCTGCCTCCGCTGGTGTTTGTCAGGTCCCCGCAGGGCAGGCAGCCCCAGCCTGCCATGGGAGCAGCACAGGCGTGGGGGGCTGGATGTCCTGCAGGGTCCGGCCGTGAGGAGTGACCGGGGACGGGTGGACGCTCTGCTGCACGCTGTCCTTCCTGACCCCCCTCTCTCTGCCCTTGCAGGGTTACCTGTCCGAAGGCTTGGTGACCAAGTGGTACCGCTCCCCCCGGCTCCTGCTCTCGCCCAACAACTACACCAAAGCCATCGACATGTGGGCGGCGGGCTGCATCCTGGCCGAGATGCTGACCGGAAGGATGCTCTTCGCTGGTAGGTTTCTGTCTCCTGTTGGATCCTTTTTCCCTCCCTCCTTCCTTGCTACCTGGTTCTGAGGCTTTCCAGCACAGCAGAGAGAATTATTCCTCTCTCCCTGCCGGCCGAGGCAACGCTTGTAGCAGTGCTACGGAGATCCTGTGCTTGGCTGTGAGATACCAGAGCTGTTTCCAGAACAGAGTTGGCTGGTGCAGCCTCTGCTGTCAGACCTTGCCTGGTGCTAACTCACGTTAGGAATGAGAAATAGCTATGGTCTGGGTTTTCACTCAGCCCTGCTGTGCTTGCTGGGGAAGGACACGTGGTGGCCTGGGAGTGATGGCACCCGTGGGTGTCCGAGGCTGTGTGCTCATGCCAAGCCCTGCCATCCAGGGATGGTCTGCTGCCAAAGGAAGAACCTCAGAGAGCAATTCTGGTGGAACCACAAAACCTTTTCCGGTTTCTGTGTTTCCAACAGAAAATAAGAGCTTTTTGTTGGGAGGAAAGATGCTAAAATCAGTCACAGGGTGGAGTATAAGGACAGGAGATAATGGTGCCCTGTTCCAGGAGGTTTATACTCTATGCCATGGATTTGAATCGCGACTGGTGTCTTCAAGCTATTTATTATCTTTGAGGGAAGACATTTGGATGCCACCACCCATTTTTAGGATCTACCTGCAAGCACGAACTGCAGCTGTGAAGGTGAAGAGCAAGAAAAGAAGACAGCAAAAGCACAGCAAGGAGCACGTGGTTATCAGTGCAGCATTTGAAGCTCAGCTCTGATGTTCTTGAGAAGCAAATATGTATTTAATAGCATCCCAAAAATGCTGTGTCAGGAGCAGAGCTGTGCTCCCCGAGCTGGGACACAGAGCCATTCATTCAGGGACGAGGCAGAGCTGCCCTGTGCCTGTTGAAGGGGCTGCTCCTGTTCCCACCCGAGGTCTGCAGCAGAGCTCCTCCTCGGCTGTGTCTCCATCGCCTCTCGGTGCTCTGAATGATGAGGTTTAACGCGTTTTGCGAGCAGCTGTTTGCAGAGTTGTGTAAATAAATAATCAGACCCATTAATAATGGAGGAGGACGTTTCCTTCACAGATACTTCAGCACCGCAGAGCTCCACAGAGTTGGTTGCAGCTGCTCTGCTGCTCCCTCCCTGCTCCTGCTTGCAGCTTCCGTATTTCTTTTTGTGAAAGCTTAGAAATAAGCAGTCGGTATCGTTCTGAAGAGATCGCTGAAACTGCCTCCCTTTCCTTCCTTCTTTTTGTCCTCAGTTTCACCAAAACTTTCAAGTCCGGGGATTTCAGCTTTGAATGTTACACATTTAACCTGTCTGCTCCTGATGTTTCCTTGGGATGTGTTCCAGGAGCAGGGACATCCCCAGGTGCCGCTTGTCCCTCCACGTGCAGGGCATTGTTTGGTCCTGCTGGGAGATGCTGTAGTCTCTGTTCTCCTGTACTTACTCCTCACGTCGAGCAGCAAAACGAGAGTTATGTGTGGAGATCCTCCACCAGCCATCCCAGCACAGCACCCAAGCATTCCTGGCTTTCCAAACTGGGCTTGACCCCTCTCTCAGCCCCAGCCTGGGTTTTTTTTTGCTCTTTGTAGATATAAGTGATGTTGGCTGGCACCACTGAGGTATCCCAGGTGGTCCTTTAAGCTCATTTCGTGGTAAGGCAGAGGGAAAAGTAGCCCCGGGATGGGATTCATCTGTCCTGTCTTTGCTGTGTGCCTCAGAGGAGATTGACCGTGCCTTAGAAATACTGATGGCTGCAGTGATGCTCATTAAGAGCATCTGCAGACTGAGCTGACACTCCCGTGCTGGTGTTCCCCGTGGCTGGAGGTGAGATCAGTCCTGTCCTGCGGCCTGGGTGAGATGCCCCAGAGCAGCCCAGGCTGGTTCCCGAGAGCCCACAGCAGGTGGAGATCAGGAGGTGGGATTTGGCACACGGCAGGCTGGGCTCAGCCAGACACCTGCTGTGAGCATCCCTCCTTGTCTGCCTTCCAGCCCGGTGAAATCACTTAATAACTCCCCAGGTGCTGGCAGGGCGCTTGGTTCATGGGTGGGGATCAAAACCAGACTCAAAATATCAACTCCTTTTTGGTTGCTTTGAAAATATCTCATTGTCAGGGGAGGTTCTGGCCCCCTGCCCCATGTTCCTGGCTTCCTCCTGTGCAAGGAGTAAAGCAGAGCCAGTGCAGGAGCCTGGCAGCAGGCGGGATGCCCGTGGTGCCTTTTATCTGCTGCTGTCCAGAGAGGGGGAGAATAAAGCCCAGCCCCTCAGAGCAGCTAAACTCACAAACACCTGCACAGCAGCATGGATTCATTGCTGTCTCTCCTCTCCTCTTTGCTGGGAGAAGGAGTTTATCCCCCAGCCAGCCTCCGTCCCTGCAGGATGAGAGTTCCAGAGAGCCCTGGGTCACCAGCAGGTGCCCCGTGGGAAATGGCAGCAGCGTGGTTCAGAGAAAGCTGCAAACCTGCAGCGAGTGCCTTGCCCTGGATAAATGGTTCCTTGAGCGTGCGTCAGCGGCGCAGTTTAAATCGAGTGCTTAGCATAAATCAATATAATTAACTCGGCAGTCTATCTGAGGTGCTTAAGCAACGCAGGTAAATTAAGGTGATTGGTTGTTAGGAGTGGGTGTCACTCACTGCTTCCATTCTCCCACACGAATTATTGGACGTCCAGCAAAAAGGGACCCCAGCCTCTCCCAGAGGCCCCTTCCCTGGATGCTGCGGTGGTAGGAGCAGTTTGGGGTTGGCAGAGCCCTGGGAGGCCACACCAAACCCGGCTGTCCCAAAGCTGCAGGAGTGTAGCACATCCTCACCAGCTCCAGTCTGCTCTGCAGACCCTTGGAGAGCTCCCCAACAAACCCGGCTGTCCCAAAGCTGCAGGAGTGCAGCACATCCTCACCAGCTCCAGTCTGCAGGCCCTTGGAGAGCTCCCCAAAAAACCCGGCTGTCCCAAAGCTGCAGGAGTGTAGCACATCCTCACCAGCTCCAGTCTGCAGGCCCTTGGAGAGCTCCCCAGCAAACCCAGCTGTCCCAAAGCTGCAGGAGTGCAGCACATCCTCACCAGCTCCAGTCTGCAGGCCCTTGGAGAGCTCCCCAGCACTGGCAGCACAGAAAACAGGGAAGAGTGTCCGTAGCTGAGCAGCTACAGCTCCCTCCAGTGCCTTTTCCACTAAAAGCAGCGTCAGTGGAAGCGGGAGCGAATGGGAAAAAGGGAGTGAAAAGGAGATTTGTCCTCGCAGATCTCCACAGGGCTCACCAGTGGGGCTGTGCTCGTGACCAAGAGCTAGGAGGTGGCGCAGGGGCTTTTCCCATGGGATCAGGGCGTACTCCCAGGGCTTGGGTGCTTCCCTGGGACTTGGCTGCAAGCCTGGAGAAGGTTCTCTTGTCCAAGACATGGTGCAGAGCTCCTTGTTCTGTCCTGGGGTAACAACAGCTTGCTGCGTTTATCCTGTCTGTAGTCCTTGTTTTCCTTTCCAGGAGTTAATACCTCCAGGAAAAGGTCCCTGGGAATTACAGAAATAGAGGATAATGGAAGCGAGTTGGGTTTCTTGAGAGCCGTAATTCAAGGCTTCCAGCATTGCTTTAGCAGCTTCTTTGTGTGACTAAACACGGTGTCTTTTGGCTGCCAGGTGTCTTCAGTGAGCAGTGGCTGGGGCCGCGCTGAGAGAAAAGCCACAAAGCCTTTGTGACTTTTGTCACCCTGTAATTTTGATCACAGCTTGGGAATTAGCCTGCCTAACGAGGTGTTCGTTCCCCGATACATATCTTTAGTTTCCCCCGGAGTCACGCTGTGAATCTCTAAATTACCTAAAATTAGTTTTTTCTGTAGGAAAGTGAATTAATTTCATTGGTGTGGGAAGGGCGTCCCTCCTTTTGTCTTTTTTGCTTTTCCTGTTGCTTTATCTTCTCCCAGGGCGCTGATCCGAGTGGACGTGTGGGGCGGTGGTGACCAGCTGGGCTCATGTCAGCACTGTTTGGGGTTGTCTGAGTTCAGTCCCACGTCCCTGAGCTCTGCCGTGTGGGGTGAAAGTGGCCGTGACCGAGTGGAACCAAACTCTGCTGGAGTGGCCAGGCCAGGATGGGATGGGGTTCCCCCATCAGTGATTGGACCCACCCTTGTCCAAGGGAGTTCTGCTGGGGCTCAGCTCCATGGGTGTGAGTCTGGAAAACTCCTGCTGACCCACAGGGAGCTCTGGGCTGTGGAGGGGAGCCCCTGCAAGGTGCCAGGAACCTCCAGAGGAGCAGGGTTGCCTCAGGGCAAGCGGTCTCCTGTGAGTTGGCCTCGCCATGCTCCCTGCTGACTGATCGGAAGCACTGGGCCATAAATGAGGTTGACTCTTCTTGTCACGGGTCAGACGGGCGCTGCTCGCCATCGAAGCAGCTTGAAATCCATAGCTGGGACAGCAGGGACTTGGTAGCCCCAAAACCCCCGTTGTTTTGCCTGCCCTGGGCCACTCCCTGCCTCAGTGGCTGGTCCTGCCTCTGATGACAGAGTGTTCTGGCCCTCCTGGCAGGCAGAGAATCAGCAGCAGGGCTCCGTGTTGCTGCCAGGCTGCCTCTGCACTCGGGAAGGCTGGAAACCGGCCACAGAGCCCTTGGTCACGTCCAGCGGAGTGCTGAAGGATGGGATTAGCGCTCATTAACGAGGTGCTCGGCTCCGCTCCGCCGGCGCTGCTGCTCCTCTCTGCGCTCACTGATGGGCAGCCAGTCCCGGGCAGGGTTTGGGGACACGTGGATCAATAGGTCCTGAAAGAAAAGGATTAAAAGCGTGTAATGGCACACAGCAGTTGTGGGGATCGTCACCCCCAGAGCCATGCCCAGCAGCTGGTGGGAGCGGTCAGAAAATGCCTTTTCCTGTTGGGAGAACGCAGAGTTTGGACACCTGCATTCCTTTAAAGGCAGAGCTCAGGGACCCCTGGAGCTGATAATACCCCACACCCGCCCCAATTTAACCTCTGTGTCTCATCTCACTGCCTGTCTTCTTCCCATTCAGGGGGCCACGAGCTGGAGCAGATGCAGCTGATTCTGGAGACAATCCCCGTTATCCACCAGGAGGACAAGGAGGAGCTGCTGAAGGTGATGCCCATGTTCATCAACAGCACGTGGGAAGTGCGGAAGCCGCTGCGCAAGCTGCTGCCCGAGGTGGACAGTGAAGGTACCGTGGTGGCCGCTGGCTCGGCAGGGTCCTCCTGGGGCTTCTCCCGGCTGCCAGGGCTTCAGAGCTTTCCTTGGAGTGTCACAGGAGCTGTCCTGCAAGGCCAAGGGCCCGAGCGCTGGAGAAGGGGATTCAGGTCCCTGGGGGTTTGCAGCGGGTAGTCCCAGCTGCAGCTCACACGTCCCCACTGCTGTCCCCTCTCTGCTGCCCTGTCCCTGGCCCTGCTCACCATCCCACCACCGGACAGCCCTCTCGGTGCTGTAGCTTGCTCACAGGTAGCTCTGAGGGTGGAACACTCTTCCAAGGCACTTTGAAGGTACCTCCCTGGCTTCCCGTGCCTCTCCTCGAGCTGAGAGCGAGGGTTTGGCCCCGAGATTCTTTCCAAGCCCCATTTGTTTTCTCGCTGTGCCTCTGGCATGAGCACGGCTGTGTGGTACAGCGGGACACGGGCTTTTCCTTCACAGACTCCGTGAGATGGGTGTCACAGGCAGGAACATCGACCAGGTGCTCTCCTGAGCTCCTTCTGAGGGTCAGACTGCACCTGGCCACCCTGGCTCTTGGGAAGATGTGGAGACCAGGCTCAGCTTACGTGAGCTGGTGTAACTCCTCGCTGTAAGACATCCTGCGCCTGGTCCTGGCCACACGATATCCATCGGCCCGGGGTGCCCAGGGACCACGTCGGCCTCCGGCAGGCAGGAATAGATTTATTCCCTGCCATTACCACGGGGAGAAAGGTCACCCGCGCCCCTTACATAATTCATTGTCGCTGTCCTGCCTCTGCAGCCCGTAGTACATGGGGATACGTAACCCGTAGCGCGCTGTTCCGCCTCGCTCCGTGCCCGCAGCCAGTGACCTTATGGGGCTATTGATTGCTTCCTACTTAATTAGCGCAGGCGGTGAGGGAATCTCGCGGGAGACAGCCGGAAATTGGTTAATGTTTAAGCACCGAGGCCAGCACGTGTGGCTGTCCTTCCTGCTGAGGGATCCTGCCCCTACAGACGCTGTCCCTGTCACAATTGCACCTTCAGCAGTGATATTTCTGAATTTGAAGCCATATTTGAGGAAAGGTATATTCCTGTTTTTATTGCCTGAACTCGGAGGGACTTTCCCATGAAAGAATCAACTGGATAAGCAACAGCTTCAGTGACAGGATTTTATCTTTTCACATAACCTCAGCAAAAGGAGTCATCAAAGCAATCACAGCAAACCCTCTTCGTTTAGATTTAATTGCGCTTAAATTTCCTGTCATCATAGGAAGAGTTTCATGCACCGCAGTCTTTCTAAAATAATCTTAGCCACTCAGAATCCTTCAAATATTAATGGGTAAAATAACTTAATAGCACTGGTCACGCCGAAGGCTTTTGAAAATTGCAGTAAATATAACCCACTTGGGTGGCGTGTGAGATGTGAAATCGGTTGTCTGAAACGCAGCGTGCTTGTCAAATGGATCTGCGAGCGTGCAGTCAAACCCCAGCACCACCCAGAGGTCTTTTTGGGGTGAGAGCTCAGCATCCTGCTGGGGGTCACAGCACTGGTGTGACACCTGCGTGCTGCCCTGTGCAGGTGTGACCGTGCCCCCACAGTGTGCTGGAAGAGGTGACACCTGGGGGCTGTGGGATTGCTCTCCTGCAAGCTCACAGCTCCCGTGAGGGGTACGGGGGATGCTGCAAGGACTGAACTGCCTGGCTGAGGTCACCTGGGGCGTGACCTTTAACTCATTCCTTACTCGGAGGGGATTTGTCGTGGGGGCTGCACGAGACTCGCCGTGGCAAGGGAGCTGTTGGTGCCCTTGAGGAATTAGTGAGCTTGTTTGTCTCTGCTCCACAGCTATTGATTTCCTGGAGAAAATACTGACATTTAACCCCATGGATCGATTAACGGCCGAGATGGGCCTGCAGCATCCTTACATGAGCCCGTACTCCTGCCCCGAGGACGAGCCCGTGTCCCAGCACCCGTTCCGGATTGAGGACGAGATTGACGACATCCTGCTGATGGAAGCCAACCAGAGCCAGATGTCCAACTGGGACAGGTACAGTGCCAGGGCTGGGCTGGAGAGCAGGTCCTGCCTGACATTCTTTAGGCAGAACTGGGCTGGTGAGTCTCTGACGTGCTGTTGGCTGGGTTCCATCGTGCATGTTCCAGTGAAGGACACCTGCTTGTCCCTCTCTGTGCCATGTTGTGATTCCAGCCCAAGCTGGCGCCTCGCTGGAGCCAACTGGAGGCTCATTGTGGATTTCCACAGGGGCTAGAAGTTGAGCCAGCCGCGTCCTGGTCGCTGAGCACCTTTCTGCTCGTGGTTTTATTCACAGCCCATGTTGTCTTCATCTGGGTTTAAGTGGCTCCGTGGCCCTTCCCCTCTGGCCCTATAATACAGGTTACAAAATATTGTCATTCTGGTGCATTTTGGGGACAGGGCCTGATTTGGAGTGCTATATTCATCACTTTTCAAGAGGCTACGGATCTGGGGGCCTTGTAAAAAATCCTGAATTGTGTTGACATTTAAATGGGTTGCCGAAAGCCGTACTGGAAGTTTAGAACACAGATCACAGCCTTGAGCTGAGGTCTCTCCTGTCCTAGGTGATTACCCCAGTTACTGCACCAGTCCCACAGATGGAGCAGGCAGGACAAAATAAGAAGCAGCCAAGAATTAACTAGGTTCAGTTTTCTGTAGAGCTCCTTCCAGCTGAGGGGGATGAACTGGCTGAGGATGTCTGCAGCATTGCTCCTCTCTGCATGGCAATTAAATCTCCTCACCTTCCTAATCTACTAGATTTCACCAGCACTGAGAAAATTACCTGAAGAAATCCCTTGTTGTCACTGTCATCAGTCTCTTTGCCTGGATGAACAAGTGTCAGGGGAAGGCTGTGGGGACAGCCAGCTCAATCAGGTGAAGGAGAGGGCTGGGAGCAGGATATCTGTCTTCAGTGTGTCCCCACAGCTCCAGCATCCCTGCCAGTTACAGCCCCCAAAGCACCAAATCAGTTGCTGGAGGTCACCTTGTCACCTTTTCCTCTGCTGTGACACGAGAAGCTGAGGCTGAGGCTGTCCTGTCACCCAGCTGGGGACATCTGTAGGTTCTGTAGCACAGGCCGAGTGTTTGGGGACAAGAGGTGATTTTGGTGCTGTGGGACACCTGAAGAGCAATCTGCTGCTGTGACAGAGCCCCAGTCCCTGGGATAACACTTCTTTTAAGGGCAGCTCAGTTTGGATCCGGTAAATCAGATGTCACCTGGGAAACTCTGGCTAGGAATGGGTGTTGACAGGTTGCTGCAGTAAGGGGGTTCAGCTGCCCTGAGAAGGTACCACTCAGCGAGGTGACCCTTCAGGAATGCTCTTGGTCCTGGACATCAGAATGAACTGGTGATGTCCAGTCTCGGTGGGGTTTGAAGTTCATCTCTTTTACTGTTCTGTCACCAAACAGGAGGGACTCACGCTGTGTGCGGGCTGAGGGACAGATTGGTTATTAATGGTGTTAACCATGTTTTAATCCCAAGTGGTGGGGAGGTGATGGACATCTAAAGGAAGGGGCCAGCTGGTTTGGTTGTTGGGCTTTTATTCCTGCTTCTGGCCCCATCTCAGGCTCTTGATAAATTACCCACCCCCCAACATTTTATCACACCAGGAAGTTCTCTCTGCTCTCAGTAAGGCCCTAGAGTAGCCCAGCAGCAGCAGCAGGCCAGGCCAGCAGCAGCGTGTGGTGGTTTGGGCGCTGCTGCTCCCAGCGCAGCCGTGCTCCCCGTGTCTGACAGCAGCGTGTCTTTGGCAGGTACCACATCAGCCTCTCCTCCGACCTGGACTGGAGGCACGACAAGCACCACGACATGGACGAGGTCCAGCGGGACCCTCGCGCGGGGTCCGAGTCCACGGCCGAGGAAGCACAGGTTGACCCCCGGAAATACTCGCAGAGCAGCTCGGAGAGGTTCTTGGAGCTGTCCCACTCGTCCATGGACCGAGTGTTCGATGCCGACTGTGGGAAATCGTGTGATTACAAAGTGGGCTCGCCTTCCTACTTGGACAAATTGCTGTGGAGGGACAGTAAGCCCCACCACTACTCTGAGCCCAAGCTAATCTTGGATTTATCCCACTGGAAACGGGCAACCATAGCGCCCGCAGCTGAGCTGTCGCTGGAAGAGGAACCATCCAACCTCTTCCTGGAGATCGCTCAGTGGGTGAAGAGCACGCAGGTGGGGCTGGAGTGTCCCAGCTCTCTGCCGGAGATCCAGGAGCGGAGCCTGCCCTCCTCTCCTCACCGCCTGCGCAAGGAGCCCGCAGAGGTGAACAGTGAGACCGACCCCGAGTTTGACCTGGACGTCTTCATCTCCAGGGCGCTGAAACTTTGCACAAAGCCCGAGGATCTCCCGGACAACAAGCTCAACGAGATCAACGGGGCCTGCATCTCCGAGCACCCCGGGGACATTGTCCAGGCAGAGGTGTACCAGAAGGAGCGGTGGTGAGGGACCCAGGCCCGGGAAGCCCCGCTGTGCCTCCCTGCTCCTCTGGGATGGCGCGGCCGCTGCCCGGGGCTGAGCGGCTGCCGGCTGTCACTGAGCATCCGCTTCTTACACTCTACCAAATGCCTTTCTCAGGAAAGGCGAGCACAAACCACACGCCCCTTTTGATGCCTTAGAAGTGCTTCTGAGGGGATCGAGAGGTGTGAGTGAAGTACTGAGTTTCTTATACTGCCTTAACAATCTTGCCTTGCGATCTCTGGGACCTGTTTGAAGCTTAAATGTATGAGGGGAAAAATGACAGTACATGGTAGGTTTACAAACAGTAGTCAAATCAACTTCTTTTCCTTTCTTTTTCTATAGCAACTTAAGATGACAGAGACAAAAATCAACATTTTCAGTATGGTCAGATACCCTCCTGGTTGGACAGGTTCCCAAAACGCCGAACTTTGAGCTCCTCTAAGGCACCTGTGTGAGCACAGGTGAGGAGTAGAGTGATGCCAGCCATTGGTCAGCAGAGAATGGAACTGGAGGTAGAGTTTGGCCATCAGACAAAAAAAAAAAAACAAACTCTCTGAGAATGTTAATGGGGAAGAAATTTGACCTACAAAATATGGGCCGTTGGGGATTTGTTTTATTTTTTTCTGACGGGAAGACAAAATTTTTGCTAAGTGCATTTTGCTGGTTTGTGGTTTCTCACACCAAAACTCTCCCTTCTGTTGCACGGGGTGCGGCAGGGGGGTGCACGGGGATCTGAGCTTTCCGAGTACTTAGGAGGGCCCATGTGATGCATTTCAGCGTAACAACCTGGTGCTGTGAGTCCCGCCTCGGACAGCTGCCCATTAGACCAGCAAATTCCAGTGGTGAGGGCTGGACGGGGGCAGAGAGCTGGGAGCGGGGTGTCCCACGGTGTCCGGCACCGCCAGCCACACCACACAGACTCAGCAAGGGCACCCGCCCACCTCTGCTGCTGAAAAAGGAACTAAAGCACTGCTGGTTTTACTTCTGACAAAGGTCTTGTGAAGAAAACAACAGTTCCTGTGGCACTGGACTCGTAACTGGCCACGTTGCTCCCAGCTTCTTTGGAAGATGCTGGGATGTCAGCAGGCAACTGCGTGTAAATAGACACAACTGATCTACTGTAACTTCTGTTTTCATCCACACTTCTGAGCACCTTAATAGTTAATCAGCTAACAAGAGTTTGTATAGGGAAGAAACGTTCTATACTTATATTTAATCAAACTGGGCAGCTTTTTAAACGGGAGATCTGTACATAGTGCCATACGAGACAGTCTCTGCTTTCCTCTGCCATCCCGTCGCCGTGCTGTCCGGCGCGGTGGCGCTGCTCACATTTGTAAAAGAGAAACTGCTGTGTTTAGTAACTGCAAGGCCCGTATTTAACTACTCCTGTACGAGTTATTTCTACCCTTTTAACAAGCAATCTGCTAAATGCTCTGAGATGTGAAGAAAACCCGTGTGAGACTCGGATAACTAACGGCAGCGTTTACTGTGTTAACCCTGGTTTCTGTTTTTGCTGGGACCAGGCGCAGGTTTAGCTGTAGCAGGCCTTGACAAGCCCAAAAACGTGTTCTTACTGTGAAGATCTCACATCAGGGTGATGGAAATGCCGCTGCTCCGGCCGATGAGCAGCGCTGGTGTGAGGGCAGCCGGCTGCGTGGATGGGATGGGGTGCAAGGCCAGGTGCAGGGGTGGAGAAGGCGTTTGGAAGGCAAAGCTGACGGAGAAGTCATCTGAAAGGCAAAGCCATTTGTCTCTGGTCTTTGCTCTGAGCGTTTGGATGTCCCCCAGAGTGGTTTAGAAAGGGGAAACGGGACAGAAACAGAGGTTTGGTTTCTGGTGTGTTGCAGATAATTGATATACCTCAACTAAAGCTCAGCACTTTCACTGGTGGTGGGGAGGTTCGGATGCCAGGAGCAGCCACCCCTGCACTGGAGCAGACCCAGTCCAGCCCTGGCAGCCCACAGCCCGCTGCCCACAGTCCCACTCAGCCTTGCCGTGCTCCCAGCAGCAGCCAGCAGAGGATGGGAGTGGGACTGCCGGGCTCCAGGCCGTGTGTGCCGGGACAGGAGGAGGTGGCAGGAGCCGCAGCTGTGTCCTCTCTCGGTGCCCTCACAGGAGGAGCCGATGGCGCCCATCCTCAGGCGGGAGAGGCACCAAGGCTGCAGCTGGAGGTGTCGGCTCTCAGTCCAACACAGAGTTCAGACCCGAAGGATGAGATTGGCACGGTGAGAGCGGCCTTTGGAAGCCCTCCTGACCCAGGTAACAGCCCTCTGCTGCCCTTGGGTCGAGCACAGAGAGGCGCCGGCACGAGAACTCGGCACGGTCCCGCCTCGCCAGCGCTCTCCTCGCCAGGCGTTGGTGGCCACGTCCTCTGAAACCAGAAGCCATCTTCCGTGGGCTGCCACTTCTTCCCCAGAGGCCTGCGGGACTGTTTATTATGGCCACGAAAGAAACAGTTTCGCTTCTGAGCGTTGCCCTGAGGGCCCGCAGTTGAAGTGTGACATTGACTCCATAACAAGCAAACGGAGCGCGTTGCCGCCACTCCGGATTTTCCATCCTGCTTCATGAGCTGTTATTTAATGTTGTTCTAAAACCCAAGCGTCACGTGCTGGGAAAAGGGGATAAGAGGGATGGCTTTAATTTGTTACCTGAGTGTGCTTAGCTGATCACAAGCCAGATCTGTCTCTCATTTACAGAAATAAAATGTAAGGCCTGAGCCTTCCTTGCGTGGCAGTGTGTAATTATTTTATGAATTATTATTATTATTTTTACTGTGAAGTGTTTATTCCAGTAGCGGTGTCCAGGTTTCTTCTGCAAATCACAGAATTCATTCAGGTTGGAGAAGACTTGTAAGAATGAACATGAAGACCTGCATCCCTTGGGTATCTGCATTCTGGGGTTACTTGGTGCTGGGCTGCTTTTCACCCAGCTTTGTTTTGGCAGGTTCAGGCTGTCTGAGCACTCGGGGTCACAGGGAGGGAGTTCAGATTTTGTCACCACCTGCGTTTTGTGCAGTTTGAAGAATCATTTCAGTGCAAGATCACCTGTCAGGTATTTCAATTTGCAGAAGGCATTCACTGACAGAGACACGGGAGTACTGATGATGATGATGATGGTTTGTGGTGGGCCCCGAGGCTGCGTGGCCCTGGGGTGGGTGGACACCCTGGATTTAGAGATGTGGGCCCCAGCTTTATTTAAAGAACGACAGAGGGAGCAGAAAAAACCCTCCCCGAGGCTGCAGGAGCTGCTCCTGGTGGCTCCTTGCAAGGATCTGTCCTTCCACTGCAGCCACCCACTGGCTACAGGCTGGAGCCTGGGAATCCATCAGGGAGATGATTTTAAAACTCCTTTAAATGTCGAAAAGATGCCTCCAACGGTGCTGTTGCTGCCCCGGCGATTGTTCTTCCTCAGTCGCAAATACGTGACTATTTTTACTGCAGTTTATTTTTAATCGTGCTGGGATCCAGCAGCTGTTACACCATCGCAGAGCTGCACTAGCCAGATCTTCAGAGCTTTACAGTAATAAAAATACCAACTTCAGCTGGCTTTTAAAAGGGGCTTTGGGGACATCCCGGGAAGTTTTTCCCGTGCAAATCCCACCCAGATCCCAGAGTAAAACCACAGCATAGTGTCAGTGAATTTTACAAGTGGACTTTTTGGAGACTGGGCTGCAGACGATCTGTTCTGTCCCTTGGGGCAATTTCATGCCTCCATCTACAGCTTTTGAGAGCTTGCAGTGAGAACACTGTGTGGTGTGGCATGCAGACATTTCAGCTCTGAAATGTTCTCTTTTTTTTCAGCTGGTTCGGAGAGGAATTGAAGAGAACAAATGCACCATATGGTGTTTGCTTGTGAATTGTTGCCTCTGACATTTTGAAAGGCAGAGTTAGATTTTGAAGCAGTACAATATTCGGGTGAGTGGAGTCCTCTCAAAGTGCATCTCCACTTTCTGAAGCCACGCTCACCGCGGTATTTTAAACTGCCATCTGGGCACTGGTGAAGCTGGTTTATAACAATCACATTGCTAGATTCAGAGTAGGCTTTTATTTGTCAAAAAAAATATATTCTGTCTTAAAAAATACAACCTTTTCAAGCACGGTGTTACTCTGTCTGGTCTTGGGTTGTGGCGGAATAAAGTGTACCAAAAGGATCTCGGAATGGTTGCTGTGATTAATGTTGCAGTGAAAATTAGGCGTTTTAGGAAGTTTTTATGAATTTTTATGAAGCTGTGGAGAGAACATACGCAAGGACATCTTTGACAGCACAGGCTATTCTGAAAAACAGAGTCAATTCCTGTGTGTGTCGATGTTTCATGAAGTGTTTGTGTGTACCAGAGTACATTGTTTTAAGTGCCAGCAGTTTGTGACATTTCTGACGGAACACAGCGATGGATGTAGGTACAGGTGCTGCAGGGTGTGAGCTGAGCTCTGCTTACCCTCTGTGCTCCCGTGTCCGAGGGTGAGAACTGCCCAGAGCCCAGCTGGCGGCCACTCACCGAGGGCTTGGGCACTGCTGTGTCCTCACATTGCTGGGAACTCCTGCACAGGTCGCACTGGTGGTGCTGGAAATCCCTTGGGCAAAACCTGGGCTGAGGAAACAAAACTTTGTTAGTCCCATCTGCAGAATGGAGCAGGTGAAGATAACCGGTGTGTGATCAAAGATAACAGCTTCCCAGTGCCAGAGGGCAGGGTTAGATGGGAAATTGGGAAGGAATTCCTGGCTGTGAGGGAGGTGAGGCCCTGGCACAGGGTGCCCAGAGCAGCTGTGGCTGCCCCTGGATCCCTGGGACAGTGGAAGGTGTCCCTGCCCATGGCAGGGGTGGAACAAGGTGAGTTTTAAAGTCCCTTCCCACCCAACCCGTTCTATGATTCTCTTTCCCCCTCTGCCATCTCTCCTGTGCTGCACACTGACATTTCAGGGAGAGCACTCCCAGGTGAGCCAGCTCCCTGGGAACGCCGTGCCTCCCTCCCTCTGTGGGCTCCGGGATGGAGCAGGCAGTCCCTGCCAGGCTGCTTCTCCACTCTTAGTGCAGTAACAATTTAAAATCCCGGGACATTTCTGCTAGTCCGTCTGGCATTCCAGGAAGGAAGCGGAGGTCAGTGGAGCAGCCTGAACTTGGCCAGGTCCCTGGTAAGGGGAGTTTCAGCCCCAGGATGAGCAACCAGCTGGCTGTGAGCAGGGCTGGGGGTTGGAGCAGGCGGTGTCCCCGTGCTCCTGTGTGCTCAGCCCGCAGCCCTCGGAGCAACAGGGTGGGTTGGTGTTGTATGGATGGGGTCAAGCAGGTGACAGGATACAACTGAATGAAGAAATACTCTGTTTAAGATATGTGTGCTGTCTGTCCCTGAACCCTGCTGGCCAGTGCCAGCGGCTCCAGTGCCAGCAGGAGTGCTCGGTGACAAGTGTCCCACCACACACGCTCAGCATCTCCCAGTGGCTCCCCACATCAGTATCCAGAAGGGATGACCTTTCCCCAGGGAGCAGTGATGAGCAGTGAGGGAAGAAGATGCTTCCAGCCCACAGAAGCATTCTTCCTGCGCTCTGCAGAGCCCTGTGCCCACGAGCAGCTGGATGCTGGGAAGCCACCAGTCACCCAGGTGAGTCCTTCCCTAAAACACTCCACAGTTTAGAGGGGGGAAGGTGAAAGGAGACCTGCCACGTGCATTGCCTGGACTCAGCTGGGCACAGCAGAACTTATCTCTCATGTGCACATAAACACACGTGTTCATGTGCTGGACACCTGCCGAGCCTCTGGATCAGGGCTCCAGACTGGGAAGGTTTGCTTCCAACCTCACAGTTCCATCTTTCCTGCTCATCAAAAAGCTCAGCCACATCTCCTCACCCTCCCCCACCTATGGAGATGAGAATTCCTGCGTTAGGAGAGCTTCTCTGTGCTGCTGTAGGAATAAAACCCCCAGGTCAGCAGGCCACAGATGAAGTGCACAGAGGATCCAAGCTGCCCTCGTACAAACCATCTGCTTTTCCAGCTTGCTCGAGGTGGTTGATACTGGAGTTGCTCCATCCCTGAGCAAGGAGCCCACACTTTTATAGGAATTTGATGTACGTGATGTTTGTGGATGTGCAGCGTTCACATCCTGCCAGGGAGGACTCATCAGTCCCCAGAGCAGTCCCTGCAGGGGGACAGGAGAACCTCACCTGAGAACGTCTGCTCAGGCTCCAGAGGCACTCCTTTGGCACAGCTGGCTGTGAGGAGGGCTGGGCAAGGCAAGAGGGACACGTGTACTGCTGCTGTCTGTCCGCTGTAGGCAAACACTCCTCAGGGAGGTCCATGAACAAGAGAGAACCCTCCTGGACACACCTAAATATGAATTGGAGGGGCCTCCAGATTGTCCTTGTGTAATCTCCTGCAAGCGTCAGCTGTGAAAGGAAGGAAGAAGAAAAGCCTCTCTCTCTGGAGAAGTTGGTGTGTGATGGTTATTCATGACAAGTCTGTCACTGCACCAAAACAAGGTTTCACGTTGGAGTGCTTCTGCCACTAACTCAGCCTGCTGAGCAGCTGTGTCCCACAGCCCTGACAGCTCAGAAATCTCTTCCTACAAAAGGATGCAGAGAAATCAGCTTGTCTGCCCCAAATTAGCAGCGAATCAGGGGCTCATGTTGCCCGTGCATGGCCTGTGCCATTTCTGAGCCATGTACACCTCATCCCGCTGTCTGCTTCCAGAGCTGCACCCCGACACCTTCTGAGTGCCGGCGGAGCTGGACAGGCTTCCCCTGGCCTGGGGAGCTCCTCCATCCTCCCCTGGCAGCGGGAGAGGGCTGTCTGGGGACAGAGCTGCTGCTGGTGGTGTGTCTTCAGAGAGCTCGGTGGTAGTTTGTGTGTCACCCCCCAGTCCTCAGCCAGGCTGTGCCATCCCACAGCCTCTGATGGATAAACAAACAGGGAGCCGAAGGCAACGGCGGCAGAAATGTCAGCCTGCGAGCTGCTGAGCAACAAACTGAAATATTTAATCAGAGAGGCGCTGACAGAGGGGCAGAGCAGCAGGAGCCTCGGTGCCTTCCTTTGGCTGCAGCTCCCGTGTCTCCAGAGGCACCGGCTGACATTTCACACCGACTGAACCTGGCTCATTCAAAGCCAGACCTGTTTGGCGTCTCTCCACCGGGCGAGGGGTGTGTTCCCGCGGCAGGTACTTTGTCGCTCCAAATTACGTCCCTGGCACACAGGAGCTGTCAGTAAACGCTAAGCTGTTCCCTCCTCTCGTCTGCCACTTGGAGCTGCTCCCCCGGCAGCGATACGGTCCCTCCGTGCTGCTGGATCTTCGCACGAGCATCGCTGTGCCGGCCCTGGTGTTCCAGATCTGTGCCAGGAGCGGGGCAGAGCTGCTCTGGGACTGGCTCTGCAGCCTGCTCCTCCCCGGGGCCTGCTGAGCTCTGTGTGCGTGTCCTCAGCCTCACCTGTAAAAAACAAAACGCTTTGAGGCTGACTGATGAGAAGCGTGAGGTGTGCTCTGTTTTCCGGCTGTGAGGCTTTTGCAGAACCGTGGAATGGTTTGGGTGGGAGGGTACCTTTGAAGGTCACCTATCTCAGGGCACTGAGTGACAGTGAGAGGCAGCCTGCAGGAGCCCACCTCCGGCACCAGCTGGTCCGGGGAAGGGCAGGCACCGAGCCCGCACGTCCCCGCTGCTCTGGCTCTGCTTCTGGCTGAGGTTCCTGCCGGACCCGCCGAGCTCTCTGCCCGGCAACAACCACCAGAGAGCCAGGAGCTGCTCTCCGAGGACATGGGTGGAGAAAAGAGGGTGTGGAGGGAGAAATGCTGAGAGAGGAAGCCGTGGAAGAGGAGGAGCTGAGTGGAGGGTTCGGGGGGCTCCCAGTAGGAGCCCATTCCCACCTGCAGTGCCTGGGGTTCGGAACTCAGCCGGACAAAGGTCTCCTTTCGGAGGATGGGCCGGGGCTGGCACTCTGCAAGGCGGCTCTTTCCCAGCCGCTGGCAGGTGGGAAAGGTTGTGTTTCCTGCCTAAAACTGTTTGATTTCAGAGTCGTGCCGCTCTTGGGGCTGCGAGCCGTCTTAGGCAAGCACAGGCCGCCCTCTGCAGGGAAATTCAATAAACTTGGGTTCCGGCTCTCCCCATCCAGCGCCTGGATTAACCCGCACCGATCAACCCCGCAGGGGACCCAGACTGATGGCCAGAGCCCTGCTCTCGCCTTGAATCCTCCAGCAGACTCCCATTTTCAGACGCACAGAAGATTTGCAGGAAGGCGCGCCAGCGGTGGGTGATTTGACACCAAGCTTTTCCCCCTGCTGGGAAAAATAATGGGATCACACCTGCTTGGGTATGTGTGAGCTGTGAGGGGCAGGTGTAGGTCTGGCTTTGCAGGGCGGTGAGTGGTCCCTGCTCCTGTGAAGAAAGCCAGGAGGTGTTTTGTCTCGCTGCATTGCACGTGGCAGGTTTTCTGCAGCAAAGTGTTGCAGCACATCATCACCACGAAGGTTGGCAAGGTCATCCAAGTCAAATTCATTGCCTACATGCGTGTGGCTGTGCACTTTGTTTGCTGGGGTTGGTATTTTGGCAGCAGATGTTAGAACAGAAGAGGAAATTTTGCTGTTTCTGGAGACCTGAGTCTGCACTGGCCAGGCCTCCTGGGTTGTATCAGTGTGGCTGAAAGGTGTAAGTTCCTGTCTTCAGCTTTGACAGCACATTCACTGTCCCCTCTGATGCCTTAGGTTTTAACTTTCATATTTTTCAAATCCTGTGTTGCCCAGTGTGTAATTCTGAAGTGTCTTGTAGCCTGTCAGCTGCTGTTCTCTCATGCTAGGACACAACAAACCCTCTCCAGGTTTGCTCTCCAAGGACACCCAGATTGTCCCAGGGCCCAAAATATGTAAACCAACATCTTTAGAAGGGGGGTAAGCTTGGGAAAATTACATCATTAACTGAAGTTTTAACAGCAGAATTAACCCTGATGTGCAAATGGACCAAACTTATAAAAGTATGAAGAGCTCGTGACCGGGGTCCATCTTGGCAGTAGCCTCTGGCTCCCCCAGGGTGTACCTCTGAAGGCCCTTCAAATAAATACCTACCTTTATTCCCTTATTCCTGTCTCGTGTCTGGTTTTTTTAGGTGGCCACTTCAGACATCATCTGTGACAAAGATGGCAGAAGGGAGGAGCCGTGTTCCCTCTCCCCAGGTAGGACTGAGCTGAAAGGTGTACCCGCTAAATTAAGTGCCTTTTAAAACCCAAGAGGCTCATAATTTGTAACAATATTTAAAATTTTAAATTGCAAGCTGCTTTTGGTCTTACAGAGAGAAATATATGATCTCTCGGAGGAGCTCAAAACGAGAAGTCAAAATCTTTCTGAACAGTAACCTGGTACCGTAGCTCTTGTAACTCTGCATCCCCCGGATATTTGGGACAGGGATGATGGACACATCTCATTCACACCAGTTTACCAGAAGTTTAAAAAGTACAGTGTCGTGTTGTCGGGCCTTTGTGAATGCTTCTGCAACGCAAACATCCCCAAAAGCAGCCCGTGCTGCCACTGCCGGTGCGAGCACTCTGTGAGGGCTGCGCTGCGCAGGAGCCGTGCGGAGGGACTGAGGCTGAGGAGAAGGGATCACCCGGCTCTCCCGGGCTCAGTCCCGCAGGAAACACCCCCGGAATGCCGTCCTGCCCCGGGCCCGGCCGCACCGGGGGCTGCTGCGGGGAGGGCTGGGCGGGGTTGATGCTGACAGCCTCCGACAGCTGCTGCTGGCAGCGTCCCGATGGGAGACCCCCAGCACCCCCTCAGCTGATGCCGGGAGCGGGGAGCAGCAGCCCTGGGGCTGCGTTAAATGAGAGCATTAAATCACAGCAGGGGTGCCGAGCGTCCCCCACACCCGCCTGAGGATGGAAGGGGTTGATGGAGCCTGCGGGTCACAGAGCCTCAGCTGAGGTCCTGCGAAGAAAAGGGAGCAGCAAAATCTTCCTGGAAGCAATTTCGGGGAACCGGAGTGGATAATGGTGGTCAGGACCGGACAAAAGGAGGGTAAATTGTTCCTAATAGCTCGGCTGTCTGATGGCTTTCTTCCTTCAGCACACTGCCTTCAGACCTCAGGGCAGCGTCAGGGCTCCTGCAGCTCTGTCCTGCCACTTTTAATCCTCAAGTGCCTCTTGGCACTGATTCCGTTCAGCCTCAGCCCACCTGATCCTTGCCTTGAGGAAAAATTAAAACAAGCTTAAACCAGGAAAGAAGAAAGAAACAAAACCTGATCGCTAAGTAGGTCTGGATTTTTAAGAGTCTCGAGTTCCCTTGCTGTCAGAAAAGAGAAAAATCCTGTTTGTGAAGTTGTCGAGAATTGGAGACTTCCTTTCACCACGTTGTTGATGAAATCTTGATTGAGCTAGTTTCTCTGTAATTTAAACTACAGAAGAGCTTCTGAAGAAGTGCCAAAGCTCACTTTATAGCAGAGGTCTTGTAGCTGGCTCGTAACTCCCTCTCCTGATATCTCATAACTGAGACATCTGACACTGTCCCAAATCCAGATACCTGTGCATTCTGTGAAGTGATAAAATGCACAATTGATGTAAAGGATTTATGGCCTTTACTCTTTGTGTGAGATGTAAAAACTCATGCCATTGTGTGCCCCCAATTTTCCAACCTGAATGTTTCTGTGTTTCAGCATCAGCCCTCTCCTGCAGGAGGAGCTGGAATGATGACTCAAACAGCAAAAGCCTTTTCTCCTTACTGCCAGGATGTACTCTGCTTATCAGCTCTCTCCTCACTTTGTAGGAAACGAAGTCGTTTTGCTCTGCTGAGGATGCCATCCTTCGCTGGGCACAGAAAAGTCAGGGCTGAGACAACGACGCTGTGCTAACAAGTACAGAAAATGCATTTTATAGCATAAAAACAGCGTCTCTCAAGCCAGAGCAATTTGAGACCTGTGAAGGTTAATGGATCTTTTCTGGCAGGTTTCTCTGGTGTTTTTGTCAGTTGCTGCCACACGGAGACAAAAGCAGAGTGTTCTCAGCACAGAGATTGTCCAGCCCTGGGGTATTAATGTGGGTGCCTGGGAGCCCAGGCTGAGAGCGAGGTGTCCATCAGTTTAAGGGCAGAAACAAGAGTGTGCGTAGGCTGATGGGTCTCCTCCTTTGCCTTCCAAGGCTCACTGTGGCTCCGATCCGTCTCTGCAAGGCCCGTTCTCATCCTGCAGCACACGTGCACAGCCTGTGGGGCGAGAGAGAACAAAAAGCACTGGTTTCAAGATCTCAAACCCGCGTGCAGACCCTGCCGATGGGGGTCAGACTCTCTCCTGAGGTGTCTGAGTGACACTTCCTTACAGCTTAACTGAGGCCAGTGACCTCATGTAAATTCATGGTGAATTTAGCGGGTTTGGTGCTTTTTATCCCCTCCCTGGCCGAACAAAGGAGTGACGGTCCCAGCTGGTATCTCGGGAAGCGGTCAGAAGAGGGCAGTCCTCCCCCTCTGTGTGAGCTCTGCTTCAGGCTCGAATTGAGTCTCGAAGACACCAGCGGGTGCCGCAGACCGTGCGGATGCGGTTACAGCGGTCCGGGATGCGGATGGATCCAGCCCCGAGCATCCTTCTGTCCTCCCGCCAGCACAGCCGGGGCTCAGCCACTCGAGCCGAAATAAAGCAACACGACGTCGAGGGAGGCGATTCGGAGGGCAGAGCTGGATTGCTGTCGGGTGATTTCTGGGAGAAAGCTCCGGGTTATGAGGATGGTGTAGGAAAAGGGCCCTGTGTGTCTGCACCAGAGCTGAGAGGGGTGGCACGGCACATGCGAATAAATATACCTGGTTTCGGTGCAATGGACACCAGCAGCAGCAGTGGGGAGGAAGGGGGTTGCCGTGATTCCCAGCAGAAAAGCAGTTTATTAGGGGATGAAAGCACTAAAATGGCTGTGGCCTCCCGCTGTGGAATCCGCTCAGTGTGGTGCCTGTGATCTCCAGCAGAGCAGGATGCTCGGAGCCCCATCCAAGCTGGCCTGGCATGTTTCCAGGGACAGAACATCTGTCACCTCTCTGGGCAACCTGGGCCCAACCTCATTAGAAAATTTGCCACCCTCATTATAATTTACATTGCTAAATTTATCAGCCTCACCATAAAAAGCTTTCTTCCTTCTATCTAGGCTGAGTATCACCTGGTCATCGCGTGTCAGGTTTTCTCACAACATCCCTGGCTTTCCAGGAGTGCAGCGGAGTAGAGCCGACCCACAACCTGGGGTCAAACCGGCGTAAACAGAGACTGCGGATCACAAGAAGAGAAAGTAAAACATAAATTAAAAAGCAGCAAAAGACCAACCTGTTAACCTACGAGGAGAGTCGCTGACAAAGTGAAGAATTAATTTGTCGGAGCTGAGGAGGGGCTGGCAGCCCTGCAGGCCAAAGCTCTCTGGCCGGGAATATTTGGGATTTTTGCTTTACAGACGTGTGTGGACGGTGTTCAAGCAGTGCAGAATTAAAGTGCCACAAAGTGTTCCCAGGAGCTGGAGCTTTGTCACCCACACTGTTAAATCATTAGGACGACCCCAGCCGTAGTTCTGGAGAAGGCCTGCTAGCGTTTTCCCAGAAAATCCCCGGAGATAGAGCAGGAATTAGCACCTTGTTCCCAAAATACAGCCTGCATGTGGATGTTGGCTTGGATGGTAGAGCACTGAACAGCACCACTGTGGGCCATTCCCACGTGAGCTGCTCTCGGGGCCAGAGGCTCTCCTGCCAACATCTGAGTCCAAAAAAGCTAAATGAGAAATTTTATGCAGAATTGCTTTAAAACATAGAATAAAATTACCGGTCAGAAACTGAATGCAAAAAAAATTGAAACAGTGTAAACATGTTTAGCTATGTTGTCGCTCCAAAGTACAGGGGGCAAGGCCTGTGGAGAGAAGCAATATCTTTCAGCGGAATTGGTGTAATGAAAGACATTATTTTTCTTCCCAAACCTTGCCTCGGGGTAACCATTACCGTATCTCTCCTGCTACAATCTCATGTAAATGTGAGGAGTCGGTCAGGTCATCTCTACATCAGGCTTGGTCTGACCGTGTCAGAGTTACCAACATTGTTTTTTAACAGAAATAAAAGAGCAGCAGGCGAAGGGGCCAGTTCCTGTCAAACCACAGATATTGCCTTCTGAGGGATGGCTTGTTCTGCTAATCTGTACTGCAAAAACTTCTGAGATTGGAGTGAGATAAAAGCCGATATCACCGCTTAAATAATTGTTTGTTCTGTGCTAGCTGTATACACCCAGCTACATTATCAGTGTGTTTATGGCAGTGTCAGTGTAGCACCACGGAAGGAATGAAAGGACAGGTCTGGGCACCCAGAACAGAGATTATTTTAATTTATTTATTTGCATCAAGGATCAGTGATAGAAAAAACCAAGAACACAGGGCCCAGCTCTGGTGATGTTACTTTAAATAAGGTATTTGAAAAACCAAAAATGTTACAGAAAGGAGAGTCAAAACTATCTCAAGGATGGGGAACAAAAGCCTTCTGTGTGCTTTATCAGGCATAAGTGGTTACAACCAGTAGGGTTTATCATGAGAAAAATGGAGCAGGAAGTTCTCTTTAATTACAAGACTAAAACCAAGCAGAAAATGACCAGAAGTCTAGGAAAACTCTGAAGAGAAATAGAACACAGTTTTAGGACGGTAGAAGTGACTTAAGAAACCACCTTGACATGATTTAAGGAAACTACCTTTGAAGAGTGATGATTTTTGGGAGGTGCATTTTTAATTTAGCACAAACCACTCGCTCTCTCTGGAAAGGAACCCTGGCAGAATGCAATGGTTCCTGTGCACGCAGGAAATACGGAGTGATCACGGAACAGTCATCGGCTGCTTTGGAAGTTCCTGAATGAAATCTCACCCTGCAGTGGGCGAGCTGTGGCACTTGTGGAGGCTGCTCCAGCGCAGTCAGGAGGGATGGCAGATCCCTGCTGGCTGGCTCCACAGCGCCCAGGAACTCCGAGGGCTCACGGTTGTTCTCTTGGCAGCGGCAAGGCAGCAACGTTTTGTGTGCCAGAAGAAACTCTTCTCAGCTGAGCACCAAATATGGTGATAAAAGCCCTGGGGAGGAGGGAGAAACAACTGCTCCTCTCGTTCTGTAGCACAGGCAGTGGCATGGAGACTCACAATGAGAGACATTGAGGGGCTGGAGCGTGTCCAGGGAAGGGAAGGGAGCTGGGGAAGGGGCTGGAGCCCCAGGAGCGGCTGAGGGAGCTGGGAAAGGGGCTGAGGCTGGAGAAAAGGAGGCTCAGGGGGGACCTTGTGGCTCTGCACAACTCCCTGACAGGAGGGGGCAGCCGGGAGGGGTCGGGCTCTGCTCCCAGGGAACAGGGACAGGAGGAGAGGGAACGGCCTCAGGCTGGGCCAGGGGAGATTTGGGTTGGATATTGGGAAAATTTCTCCATAAAGAGGCTGTCCAGCCCTGGCCCAGCTGCCCAGAGCAGTGCTGGAGTCCCCATCCCTTGAGCCGTGTGGATGTGGCACCTGGGGACAGGGGTCAGGGGTGGCCTGGGCAGGGCTGGGGAATGGTTGGACTCCGTGGCCTGAGGGCTTTTCCAACCCAAACGATTCTGTGCTTCCATGATCCTGCTGCCCCTGGGGCTGTGTTAGGGCACGAAGCATGGGCCTGGCCTCCTCTGCACAGAATCCGTAACTTGTAGAAGGTTTTGAGCCTGGATTTGAGGATGAACAGACCCGGTAGGGCGGGGCTGCTGGGAGAACACGCGGGCTCAGGAGCGGTGGGTGCAGCCTGGAAATGACAGCTCTCGCTGCCATCGGAGCCCCGCTGGGAGCTCCAGCCCCGCAGCCCTGCCAGATTGCAGTCCCCGGGGCGCAGGTTTTGCTCTGCTGTGACTAATTACAGCGCGGCTCTCGAGACAGCCGCTCTCTCACAACAAAGCGTGGCACAGCGCGCCTCGGCAAGGCCTCAGCTGGTCATTAGGTGATGCCGGGGAGTGTCGTCCGCCAGCCTGGAGCGGCACGGGTTTACAGCACGAGTGATTTATGCCATTCGGGTACGAAGCCAGGCGTTTTTAAATGCCTTCAATTTGGGCTATTCTTAGCCTGGCACAAAGACGTGACCTTGCAGGTTATTTTCGCAATCTCCTTTGTTTATTAGGTGCGGGGCAGCATTATTCAGAAACGTTTCAAAGCCGCCACAGCCGTGCTGACAGCGGGGGGAAAGCGGCTGAATGTGCTCCTCATGACAGGCCTCAAATTCGTAATTAGGAGAGGGGGTTTTGATTAAGTAGGTTTACATATTTGATACTGTTACTATAGTGACTCTGCTTCTTTTAACCGCACAGTGCTCCTTTGTGCATCAAACTATTTAAATCGCGTTCGGTGCCGGCAGAGAATTAAAATTCTTACGTAATAAAAGTTCCTGTTAAAATAAAAAACGCAGGTTTCAACTGACAGCAGGCAGGGTTAGATGGGATATTGGGAAGGAATTGCTGTGTGTGAGGGTGGGGAGGCCCTGGCACAGGGTGCCCAGAACAGCTGTGGCTGCCCCTGGATCCCTGGCAGTGTCCAAGGCCAGGTTGGACGGGACTGGGATAGTGGAAGGTGTCCCTGCCCATGGCTGAGCTTTAAGGTCCTTTCCAACCCAAAGCGTTCCAGGATCCTGTGATTCACAGTCTCAAAATTTGCAGCACTGGAAAACATCTGAGTCTGGGCCGGAGAGGAGGCAGATGAAGGCTGGGATGGGCTGTCACGTGCCGTACCCCTGTACTTTCCCTCCCCAAACAGTGTGGAGGCTGGGCTGGGGAAGGGAATCACTTCTGCTGAGGTGAGACCATTGTTAGGACAAACAGCCCAGTGTTACTGTGAAAAGTGACGGTTTTGCTCTTTTCTTCTGCAATTTCAGAGCTGACCTGCAGAATTAGCTGCCTTGATGACTTCTGCCAAGCCTTCTGTTTGAGCCCAAGGGTATTCCAGCCCTCCAGGCTCTGTATGGCAGCAGACGAGGCGGGGGTTAGCTCAGGGCTGTGGCTCTGCATGTTTTGAGGGGCCCATTCCAAGCAGGGCATCCAGCACGGTGGCCCTGGCCACTGGGAGCAGCTTCCATGTTGCTTCAAGGAACTCAATGTGAAGTGACCCCGTTTCCCTGCCACCATTCCCTGCTGCCTTCCTCTTGCTTTGCCTTTCACCCTCAGCCTCCTCCCCAGCAGGATGCTCCTGGGGAGCCACGGTCCCCCACCATCCTGGGTGCCACATGGAACTCACAGCCCATCCCCTCACAGCCCATCCCCTCACAGCCCCATCCCCTCATGGACCCAGACTCCTTATGGACTCCAATTCCTCACAGCCCCATCCCCTCACAGCCCCATCCCCTCACGTTCCCCAT
>VZRV01003625.1:10265-45685 GCA_013398115.1 Falcunculus frontatus | reverse complement strand
TCCCCTCACATTCCCATCCCCTCACAGCCCCATCCCCTCACATTCCCATCCCCTCACAGTCCATCCCCTCACATTCCCCATCCCCTCACATTCCCCATCCCCTCACGTTCCCGGCCCCGCCCTCACCCCGCCCTGGCCCCGCCCCTCCACGCTGATTCGCTGTCTCGCCACACCTAATTAACATACGGCAGGCCCCGCCCCGCCGCGCCTATCCCGCTTTCCCCTCTGCGGGGGCGGGATAAAACGTTGATTGGCCAAACGCCGCCGTCGCCTGCTCACTCCCTTCCCTCCGATTGGCTCCGCGAGCTGTCAGTCACGGCCCACACCCGCCCCCCGGGGTGTCCCTCCCCGGAGCCTCGGTGTTGGCTCCATTCAGTGGCGGGTTCCGCGGTGGACGCAGCTCCGGCGGGCGGGCGCTGCTGTCGCTCAGTAGGAACAGGTCCTCGGCCGGCATCGCTCAGCGGGCAGCAGCCGCAGGAGGAGGTAGATCCCGTTCTGGTAACAATTATACAACTGCGGCGGCGCACCACAGGCCTCTATCTCTTTATAAACCCGTGTCTACGGGGCGTCCTGAGGGGCTGGAGGCCGCCCGGGCGCGGGGAGGGGATGGAGCCCGCCCGGGATGCTCCGTGTCCCCGGTCCGGCCCCGCGGGGGGTAGTGCCGAAGCAGCAGCACGGTGTTGCGAGGCCCCGAGGCTCGGCCTGCGGCGGGGGCAGCCCTGGGCCCTGCGGCAGGTGCGGAGGTGCCTGCGAGGAGCCGGGGGAAGCAGCCCCGGCTGTGCCCGTGCGTGTTTACCCCTGTCAGAACGGTGACGGATGGAGCTGCCAGCCCGCCGGGAGCTGCCCAAGGCCGCGGGGAGCGCCCACCCAGCGGGCTCAGCTGCTGCCGCGGGCCCCCCGCGCCGGGCCCGACCTGCCGTGAACTTCCGAGGCCCTGGAGAGCCAAAGTTGGGAAGGAGCGGAGCAGCTGGCGCGGCCTTGGAGCAGGAAGTGCCGCCTGGTGCTTTAGAGTTCGTGTTTGGGTTTGGCCTCTTGGCTGCTTGTTCAAAGAAGTGGCCGTGGCTGACACGCCGCCGTGGCTGGCCCCCACGTTCCTCGTGGCCTCGCTGCACCGAAACACCAAAAAATGCTAAATGAGTGGTGTTGCCTGAGCAACCCGGGGTGTTGTGTCATGGCAAGTATCTCATAATTAATAGGAAAAAAAAAAACCAAATCAAACTTACAGCACATTGATAAAGGGTTGATGAAAAAGGACAGCCTTGCGGCCAAGCAAGATCAAAACCACCGAATGTTGATTATTTGGTGTCTTGGTCATTCCAAAAAGTGGTGAACATCAAAGGGAGGTTTTCTATGTACCTGTATTTCCATCGGGGCGAATGAAAGAGCAGGGCAGAATATGCAGCTCTGCAAGTGGCCCGTGTGTGTGCAGCCAGCAGTGTCTAATGCCTTATTAGACACGATAAGATCTGTAGAAATTTAACCTGAGCGTGTATTTTGAAAGAAACTGCGTGTTACAGCCACAGGAGGAAAGTTCTGATAATCCTGTGCGGTTGCTTGTGAGTCAGCAGCTTGAGTGCAGGCAAGATTTGGAGCTTTTTCTTCTGCAAACTAAGGCAGAAGCTGTCAAAGTGCGTGGTAGTGTGCCGTGGTTGAGTGAGTACTAATTGAATGCTTCTCTCTACAAGTGGTGCCAGCACCTTCTCTGCAGCAGAAGGAGCACTGGTAGCTCGTGGTGCATGGATAGTTTGTCAGGTTCTCCTGTAATTTAAGTGGGGTATTTATTTTTTGAGCCCTGACCGGTGCACAGTAAGGTTTGTAAGAGGTTGGCAGGCTTAGACTTCACCTGGGTGGCACTGAGCTGGCAGCAGCTCGGTTTCCTGTGCTCAGTGCTGAGCTGTGTTCCCAGGAAGAAATCCCGTTTGTAAGTGCAGCAGTTGTTGAGAACATCCTTGTCCACCTCGCAGCTTGTATCCAGAAAAATCCGTATTTCTGGGCTGAGCAGCTCCAACACAGGGGTGTACCCTTTCAGAATAGAGCATGAGCACCTTGCTGCTTATTCCTGTGGTGTTTCTGAGGGGTTTTCAGGGTAAGGCCTTTGTCCTTACCTTCACCACCAGTAGCCCTCCCAGTTCCACAAATGAAAATAAATCAGGAATGTGAATATATTTTCTTGTCATACTGCTGCTGCAGTTTCCACGGTGAAAGAGAATGGACTTCCTGGTGCTTAAGAATCAGAATATTTAGGTCAGGTTCATTAATGTATGAAAACACAGCTCTCTGATGTTGTCTGGTAAGAGCTGCTACAAACCAAGTCTCCAAACAATTCAGCCCTACTTTCTGCTTGTGCTGCAAGAGGTCTTCTAATACTGTAAACTACAGTCATTCACAAATACTCTTTTTAGGAAGTGGTTCTGAAAGTATTCTCATTTGAGTTCACCTGAGTGTACTTTGTTTGGTGAATGTTTCCAGCCCCGAGTGGTGAACTTACTCACTCTGTTTAAGTGCTCCAACTTTTCTCCCTGTTGAACTGGCTCCCTCAGAATAAAAGGGAAGAAAAGTCATTTCAATATGCTAAAGATCTGCTTCCAAAATAACCCGCCTGCCTCTGCCAAACACTTCATTAGTAATTTCTCCCCATGACTGGTCCTTTTAATCGGCAGATCTCAAGGTGCCTTAGAAATGTCCTTCGAAGTGGTGGCTCAGGACTTTGCTGGAGGGAACCTGGAATAGTTTTGCCTCTGTTTCCCACTAACTTCCCTCAGCAGTAGCATCTGGTCAGCTCAGGGAGCCAGGGGTGCCGAGCTGCTGTGCAGAACCATGTCCCCCATCCCCGGCCCTCTGCTCCTTCCTCCTGGGATGCTCCTGTTCTCAAATGAAAGTGACTCCTTGGCCTGCTGAAGGGCGGTGGGTGCAGGGAAAGCTGCTTTCTTTAGGTAAAAGTCTCGTGGGGAGACACACTTATAGCTGGTGCTGGCCTAATGTAATAATTTTTAGACTGCTTTATCATTACTGAAGTGATGAAGCTAGCCAGTGTGTGCCTGGTTTGTGTCACGCTTGGGTGGGCCAGGCTGGTCCGTTTATTGCTGAAAAAAAACGAGAATGGAGCGCGTGGTGCGTCCACACCAGGCCTGGGGTGGTGCAGGCTCACCAGCTCGATTGCTGTGGGTACACAGCAGAAAATACCTGTTGGCTTGAAACTGGCCGAGGCCTCAAAGGTTGGAAACTCTGCGAGGCCTCCGTGGCCTTGAATTAATGATTTCAGCTTGCCAATGAAAAAAGCTCCTCAGCACCCAGGTCGGTTTCTGCACGTGGGAGAAAGGCTGGAACTGATCACTGACACAAGGATTTCAGGAGCTCTGGAAGTGCATTTCTGCTTACCCACCCTTCAGACCGAAGGCAGACTGCAGAGTCATGCAGCACAAGTTGCTGTGCACTGAGGAGACGCTCCTTGGCGCTGAGGGGAGATCCACAGGTCAGGCAGCCTGGGCAGTAATTGAAGCTGGCCTTGCTTTAATTGACTCTGAGCTTCCCGACCCTCTGACCAACCTATTTCTGCCTTGCAAGAGTGTGATGAACCTTTCGCTTAAGAGTAGCTTTTGCCGTTTAACAGATCCATAATTGGACCAGCAGAACATTTGCTCCCAGATAAGGGCACTTGTGCATATTGGTAATTAGTTTGACCTGGCCAGATGCCTCCTGATAAGGCACAGCAGGGAGCTGTCGTCCGCTGGGCTGAAGAATTTAATCCCCTTAAATTGTGACACAGCAAGTCAGAAATTACCAGCTGTGCTGGGCTCAGTCTGGAGGTGCACCACAGCCTCGCTCAGTTCTCACCATTGTCAAGCACTGAGGGGAGAACAGAGGTTCTGGTTATGCTGACACATGTTTGGGCAGGAGTTTATTCCTCATTCAGTTCTGCTGCTTTCTTCCCGATTCCTCCTCACAGGACATTGCACAGCCCCAGTCCTCTGCGTGTGTTTTCACATCACTGAGAGTGCTGCTCTTTCCCTCGGTTCACATCCTTTCTGCAGGGTGCAGCTCCAGGGCTGGAGCCCCTCTGCTCTGGAGCCAGCCTGGGACAGCTGGGGGTGTTCACCTGCACAAGAGAAGGCTCCAGGGAGAGCTCAGAGCCCCTGGCAGGGCCTCAAGGGGCTCCAGGAGAGCTGCAGAGGCACTTGGGACAAGGCCTGGAGGGACAGGACCCAGGGAATGGCTTCCCAGTGCCAGAGGGCAGGGATAGATGGGATATTGGGAAGGAATTGCTGTGGGTGAGGGTGGGGAGGCCCTGGCACAGGGTGCCCAGAGCAGCTGTGGCTGCCCCTGGATCCCTGGCAGTGTCCAAGGCCAGGCTGGATGGGGCTTGGAGCAGCCTGGGAAAGGGGAAGGTGTCCCTGCCCATGGCAGGGGGTGGAACGGGTGATCTTTGGGGTCTCTTCCCACCCAAACCGCTCTGGGATTCTCTGTCGGCCTCCACTGCCAAAATTATCTCTCCTTTTTCTTATGGTTGAAGTACCACCCTCTCAAGCCTGGCCTGTCTCCTGCAAAACCATCCCAAACCCTTTTAAACCCCTCCCAGACAGCAGCATGATCCAGCCCCTCTCTCTCCTTGAAACCAGGTGGTGGTTTGGGGACCTTTCTCCCAGACCTGTCCTTGCAGCTGCCCAGCCGATGTGAGCCACAGAGCGTGAGGCTCCGTGTCCCTTTGTCCTTCCCCAAAGTCCCTTTGTCCTTCCCCAATGTCCCTTTGTCCTTCCCCAGAGTCCAGGTGGCCAGCAGAGCTGGGGTGGGTCACAGAGGGCCACGGCCACGCAGGCAGAGCTCCTGGCACCCTACAGAGCAGGACAGACGGGGCATGGGGAAGGATTTCCTGCTTTGTGGCATCAGGTGTTTCGGGTTTTGGAGGCAAGGCCTGGCTAAACCACATTTGGAAGTCTGTGAGGAGTTGGAGGAGATGTGCAAGATGGGAGAGAGAGGAAACAGAAGCAGGGAACAAAAGAGGAGCAGGGGAGGGAGAGCTAAGGGTTGAGTGACCAGTCAGGCTTTATGCTGGATATAAATTAACTGGGATCATGTCTCTTGGATCTAAACAGAGGGCTCAGTGGAAAATGAAACTTGATTCTCCCCCTTTATGAATCTGAGATACCTCCATCAAGAGAATAATTTTAGGTACTGGTGTGACACCTCAGAGAGGAGCAAGTCTTCTCTCTCACACATGGGAGAGGAAAGCAACATTTGTATCACACCTCTGGAAAGTCTTTTCCCCTCTGCCTCATTGATTGGAGTTAATTGATCAAGTTTGGGTGAATTTGGGCCACCATCTTGTTTGGTTCTTAAATGCTTGTTAATTGCAAGGAAGTAATTTAAATTTAATTAGAATAAGGTGAGGTGTGGTGCATGTCCTACTTTTTATTTCCTTGTTTAGGGTATTTGCTGGTGAGAGGTTGAAGCCCCTCTGGCACCAGGCTGGTGGGACTGTGGGATGGGCGTTGCTGTGACGCTGCAATCACAGACCATTTTTAGCACGGGGAGATGGACCCACAACCGTGTGATGACAGCAAATGAGCTAAAACCAGTTAAAACTGAGTTTGGTGTTCCTAAAGGCAGCACAGAATGGATGTGTTTGGCGGCGCAGAATCAATTTCCCCTGTCTGATGGTGTTTTTCAGTGCCCCGAGTGCTGGCAGACCAGCTGTGCTCGCTCCACCGACAGCAGGTTTGGGGAGGAACAAGCACCTTAAAGGCAACATTTGTTTGTGTTGCTGGCAAGGCTTCGTGCCTCCTGTCCCGCTCCACACTGTGAATTTATGGTCTTTACCCCAAAACAAATAAACACGGGGGGGTTTGAGTGGAACTTCTGTCAATTGTAGGCCCAAACAAACAAGGTTGAGAGAAGGGGATGCTTCTGAATTCAGAGCAGCTTCTCTCTATGCTTCGTAGTGGGTAGAAGAGAAACTCGGGCATAACTGGTGATGAAAAATATTAAACGTTTGCATATTTTTTTAATGCTTGGAAAGGTTGTCAAGAAAATCCTCAGACTGTACCTTGTAAGACCGGTCTGCCATCTTAAAAGCTGATTACATGCAAATTTGATTATAGGAAGGTCTTCTAAAGTATTCAGGCCATGTTTAAGATAATGAAGTTTTGTTCCTTAATTCAATTTTGTCTCCCATCTGGAAGAAATTAAAAATCCAAGCCATGCATCATTAAATTCCTTAAAAATGTCTGATACCCTGCTTTAGTGTCCTTGCCTGTCTGGGCTGTGGATGTAAAGGTGGGCTGGGGGATGGTGGGTGCCAGCTGCCATGGACCTGGTCCTGCTCCCTCGCTGTCCCCTGCACATTCCCTGCTGGTCCTGCCTTACACAAGCATGTAATAAATGGTAATTTCTTCTTCAAAGAGCTTGTGATCAATAATTGAGTAAAATGGGTTTGAGAGTTTCTGTCACCTGTCAGGATTAGAACTAAGCTTTTGAGTGATACTAACAATTTAAAAAAATTTTTTAGGGAAACGTCCTTTACTTAAAAGGATATATATATATTCTCTCTGAAAATAACCTCTTTTTTATTTTTTTTTTAAGTTTGGAATTGTAAAAATCTAAGCCTGGAATCCACAGTTCGCTGGAGTTTTTGGCCATTAATTCCACGTTTTGTTGTGGCACAGTTTTAATGCGCTGATAGACACAGTTCCTCTCCTTTGCGTTGTCCAGGCCATGAGATCTGATGGTCAGAAAGCTACCGGAGAATCCCGGTGGGGATCCCGTGCCCGGCCCGCCCGGGCTGTTGTGTCCTGGCCGGGTTTGTGCCGGTTCCGTGGGTCACCGCATGGTTAAAATTGCTGCTGGTGCTTCTGCTCTGCCGTGATGGTGTAGGGCAATACCAGGGGAGAGCCGGCTGCCCACGCATCAGGATCCCTGCACGATCCCTGCTGTGCTCTCGGCATCCCAAACCCTGCCCTCTTGTTCCTCCTCCTCGCGGCTGCCACAAGGCAGTTCTGGGTTCTTGTTTGGTGATGTTCAGAGGAGTCCCGTGCAGCGTGCGCCTTTCTTTTGTTACTTTCCTTCACGGCCTGGCGGTGGGGTTCTGCTGGCTCTCCGAGGTGTCTGAGTGTGTCCCTTTGCCTTGCCCAGGTGCACCAGAGAAGGGAGGATGCTGTCCCGACTGCGCGCAGCCGCGGCGCCCTGCGCGATGGCGCGGCGCAGCCTGCACACCAAGGAGAAGGGCAAGCCGCTCATGCTGAACCCACGCACAAACAAGGTGGGTGTGCGTCCTTTTCACGTGTCTTATCTGCAGCTGCTGATAGTCCAATGGACCTTGTCCCGGGGCTGGATGCAGCCAGGGAAGGGTGCGGAGGGTGGCGGAGGCGGGGAGCAGTTCCAGCTTGCTGCCTGGACACGTGCAGCACCCGGCAGCACCCTGTGCTCCCCTGGGCTGCCATCCTCAGGGTCAGTGCTGCCCTGGGCAGTGGAAGGGCTGCTGGCACTGCCCGGTGGTCACTAGCCTGCTGCGGGGCTGGCTGAGCCAAAGGGGAGCTGCAGCAGAGACGGGGGTCTGGCTTCACGGTTTGCAAAAGTTAATTCTGAATTCGGTAGTGCTAATGATAGAGAGTGTTAGCCTCTCTGTCCTAGTCCTGGCCCTTTCCTGGAAGACTGGGGATTGGGACTGAGCCACATCGCTTCGGAAATGTGCCTGTGCAGAGTCTGAAAGAGCATCTAAAAATAGACCTTTACTGGAGCTAACTGGGAGGTAGAGATATCATGTTAGTTCCATGCATTGAGGCAAACTTACAAGAAAGTAGCTGTTTTCTTCCCTTCACAAAGTTGTTCCTATTTCCACAAGCCCATCCTCAACCTCTTTTATTTTTTCCCTGGAGTGGTAGCGGCCCGCAGGGCTCTTGAAGCCATTAATGTGTAAATTAAAACAGGTAAGAAATCAGACGAGGGCTTTTGGTGGCTGAGCCGAGATGTCTGAAGTGGTGAAGAAAGGTGACAAATCTACCTGTCTGTGACAGGGCATTTCCTGAGCAACTGAGCTATGGAAAACTGGATTCTTTTCCCCTTCCCTTTGTCCCCTGGACAGCAGAGTGCAAGATGCCTCAATCCTGCATGAACCCAAGAGACAGAGAGAGCTGTGGAAGGTAGAGACTGGCTGACTGCAAAAGTAGAATTGAGATTGCTGTGTCAGGGAAGGAGAAAAGAGTAAATTGGTGTGATTTGTCAAGATGAGATTATCTCGAGACTTTCTGAGCTCTAAAGACTTTGACATGCCAGTGGAAATTACTTCAACCCCTGTAAGCTTTTCCAAATGCTGATTATGCAACAGTATTCAGAAACGAGAACAATAGTTCATTTCTTACTGTTTTTCTAGTGGTAATATCCTTCCATTTTTAATTTTTTTAACCCTGTAATTCTCTGCTGGACTGAGCACAATGCGTTTTTTTTTTTAAATTTTGAGGAGTAGGAGGGAGTAGGGAGCTTCTGGTTAATGGCAATTAATTTTTTAAATTTTTTAATGCCTCCAAGAAGTCGTACTTGTGAGAGGGAAACCCACTCTGCATTAGTTTGTCTCTGCTGTACCAGGCTCTCCTCCCTGCTGACGCTTGTTGGGATGGATCAGTAAGCTCACTGAGTGATACTGCTTGATGCTGGACGCAGGATCTGTGTGGAAGTGCATTTTGGATATTCAGCAGAGAAATGTATGATTTATTAAACACGCCGAGTACTTTACCCCTCGTGCTTTCCTTGCCCACAACGCCTCACGTGCATATATATATATTTATATATATATTATCTACGTACAGGCACAGATAAAGGTGTTATCTCTTGCTGGCAGCTTGCTGAGATTATCATGTTTTACCTGATTACATTTAATTTTTACAGCCCTCTATCAACTCTGCAGAACGTTTGGTCTCCCCAATACACGTGTCCCTAAAACAAGAGCTGCAGAAGGACAGCATCAGGGACAGACTCCGACCCTCACCCTCGTGCAAACTCGTCTGCTGCTCTTTGCCACTGGAGTCGGTTTTTCTCTCACAGTTTCTTCCTTTTCTTGCCCACCCTTACCTGTCTCTTGCAGGTGGACACCACGCCCCACCAGCTGGTTTGGGTTTTTCTGTTTGCAGGCCAGATTTCAAGCCTTGGTGGTCAGGGTGGCTCAGGGGCCGTGAGCTCTCTCAGCCGTGCCCTCAGTGCTGCAGCGAAACAATTGCAGAGTGCCAAAAGTGCTGCTGGCATCCTTCCTCTGCTCAGAGTCTTCTGTGATGTTTGGTTTCTGCTCCCTGACAGGGATTCGAATTGCACTTAATTGGCTTCGGGACATTGTATTCTGCTGGAGATCCCTGCTGTGTCAAGGCAGCGTTTTAATCTTGAGGTGGACGCTTAGAACACTCAATCTCATTGGTTTAGCACTGGCAATTAAATTGTTACTGATACTGTGTAGCGCTTCGGATGGGCCGGGGTTTGTTCTCGCAGCACAGAACAGGTGAGGACAGGATCCCTGCCTTGGTGATGTCTGTTCTGCCACGTGGAGTGCCATCAGTGACCTTATCTCCACTGGAAATACACGACCTGCAATGTTATCTGTGTGTTTGCTTTCTGTGGCTCGCAGAAAATTTGTGGCTCTGAATAAGCAGTGACACTTCTCGGTGATTTTGGTTGTGGCATCAATTCTTCTTGTGAAGAAGTGCGTGGTTGTCTTTTGTGCAGTGGATTCCATTACTCCCTTTTCTGTGACTCTGCTCCTCAAGATTGTCGGGTTATCACGGAATCTCAGAATCCCTGAGGTTGGAAAAGCCCTCCCAGACCATCCAGTCCAATCTGTCACCTGATCCCCACCTTGTCACCGAGCCCAGGGCACTGAATGCCACATCCAGGCCTTCCTTGGACACCTCCAGGGATGGGCACTCCAGACCTTGCACAGTTCCAAGGCCTGACCTCCCTTTCCGTGGGGAAATTCCTCCTGTTGTCCAAAATCTCCCCCTGCAGTGACAATGCCTCTCAAATTTTCAGCTTCAGCGGGTGTCTGTAGGAATTACACATGCACGTGTTTGTGTGTGCCTGGGCACGTGTGTGTGGAAATACGTGGCAAATGTTAAAGAAGCATTCCCTGGTGACAGGTTAATCCCAGACTGATCCTGAGGAGCTTTGCCAATGTCTTACTTTTCATATGGGTGGTCATCTTCTCACATTTTGCTTGCAGTTTAATCTCTGTTCATTCCCAGCTCTTTCAGCCCGATTTATTTTCATCCGTGGCTTGCTGAATACTTCCAGAAACTGTGATAAATTTACCTTTGTGCAAAGAGACAGTTTTCTTAACAAACTTGTACGTGGTCTCACTGACTTCTGGGAAATACCCTAACAGTACGTTTCCAATGCAGAATAAAAAATAAACAGACAAAAACCCAACCAAAGTCAAACCTATTTGGACAAAATAGAAGGGATAGGACAAGAGAATGTAAAGAAAGGGTTGCATGAGCTTGGAGATGTAAAAAGCAGATGTTTCCTTCCACTGCCCTTTCTCACCATGCTGGTTTGGACACATTTCATTTATTTTAATACGTTTTAGATTTAGATTTAGGCTGAGCCAGCCGGGTTGAACAGCCAGGGCATGTAATACACAGTGCCCCTGTGCCTTCCTGAGGAAAGCGGGATAAACAGGATGTGGGGATGGAATGCACACGGTGATTGTCTCGTTGCTAAGAAATGCAGGGCTTGAAACATGGCTAGCGGGTTCTGGTCAGTCGGGAAGAAAGGTCCTAGAAGGCAGGAAACTGACAGAAACTGTGCTCACACACCCCCAGCCCCAAAAGTCCCACCACAGCTCTGTGTCCTGCCCGGCTGGTTTGGGGACGGCGCGATTCCTGGATGGAGTTTGCACGGCCGTGCACCTGCGGGTTTTATCAGCTTCCCTGAGACCTGTGTGCTTTCAGAAGGAATTAAATGTGGAAAGATGGAACCATTTAATCTGCAACCAGGTGCCAAAGGTGGTGGGAGGGTATCAAACTGCGTTTACCTCGGATCAGGTGTTGTGCTCAGGACCTGTGAGCTGCTGGGGTGGGGGCTGGAGGGAGGAAGGGCGCTGCCTTGGGTTTTTTATTGTAGGATTAATGCCCTTCCAGGAGAGCAAGAGCAACCACGTCTGCTCAGCTGGAAAAACAGCAGTTTGATGAGATGTCCCCGGGGTGCTCAGGGATGCCATTTCAATCATCATGCTCATGATTTGCAGTGCACAGCTCTACCGTAACCGTGGAAAATGTACCCCAGAGAGGCTGGGTCACTTCCTTGGCAGCAAGTGAAGGCTTTCTGCTCCTGGCTTTTCCCCCTTTTCGGGAGGGGGGTGCTTTCAGCTGCATCCACATCATCAGCAAACGAGACGGTTGTGTGTTGGCTGAGAGTGGTTCACCAGCCAAAGTGATCCACAACTGGTTCCAGCCTTGCAGAGGGGGTCAGGAGCTGCATCAGGTCGGCATCTTTGCCTGCAGAGAGATGGAGGTGTTCTAAGGGTTTAGAGCTGATGGAGATCTGGGTTGTGGCACAGTGCAGCAGGGAGGACATTGCTGTGCTGTGTCAGCCACACCCGCCAGGGTAGGGACTGTGCTGCTTCTGGGAGAGTAAAGGTAGAAAACTGAGTTTAAAAATTAAGGAGGAAAGAAATCAGAAGAGATTTTCATATTCTGACCCTGTTCTCTTAAACTTTTAATCTCTGGTAGAGATAGCAAACACACCCTTGATTCTTATGAATGAACTTTATTAATTTGCAGTGGAGGCATCTTGTGCAATAGTGAACTTTGGGTTTAGCCTAAGGGAGCAAAGTCAAGAGAAGCAGCCCACAATCCAGGATAAAATCTGCTTTATTTTCGAGATGTTTATGATGCTGCTTCAAAGGCTGTGCTACACTGCTGAGTCTGTTCTAACAATCATTAGGGGTTACGTGGAAGCCATTTTTTAAATCTCATGTGAAGCTGAGTAACTCATTTTCCAGGCAGTGGATATAAACTGGATGTACATCTTTGTCAGGAGCCCCAGATGGGGTTTTTGCTGTATGTGAGAGCATTTATGGGTCTCAGTTAAAAGTACACCCTCTCCTATGTATGGCTGCAAGACTTTGCAAGTGGGGAAAACTTAACCACCACTACTACTCCTCTACTTGGAAACCTCTCAGAATTACTTACTCCGTGCTGCTATAAAAATCCTGCATGCAGGATTCAGGCTGCTCCATGCAAAGCAGGCAGCTAGAATTTGTATATGCTGGTATTTTTAGCAGCACTGGCTTTGTGTGATGGAGCCCAGTTGCTGCAGGGTCCCAGTGCCAGAGAGTTTGTGGATTAAAGTTCATGGTGATTCAATGCGAGCTTGTCTTAACTAAAATAACTCCCTACATTTCACTGTACTTGCATTTTTTATTCCCCCTCCCAGCAGAAACCGTGGGTTTTGTCGCGGTGGATTTGTCCGTGCGTGTTCATTAACCCATCCGCGGGCTTTGAAGTGTGCCGAGCTTCCTCCTGGATGCTCTCCGTGCTTTGTCTGGGCCGGCTTGGAGAGACACCTGTTTGTTCTGAGCTGCTCAGGGGATTAAGGAAACTAATCTGAGTGAAAGTCAGCACACAGCGCTCGGGGGAAAGGACACCCAGCCCGCGGGGTCAAGGGAAACCAAAAAGTGATGGCTGCTGCTTAAACACAGGCTGTTAGAGCACTTAAGCACTTAATCCCGGGAAAAACTAGAGGGAATTTGGCCCTTAAGTGCTGGGATCTTGAGTGCCTTGAGAACATCAGTCCCAGGCTGTGTGGGCTGAGTGCCTCCTGGTTTAGTGGGGCTGGCTCTGGTCCTGCCCAGCCGTGCTGGGGTTACAGAAGGAGCTGCAGGGGTGGTGAATGTGTGATACTGCAGCCCCCAGGGACGCCAGCTCAGGGGCAGTCTCCATCCTGGGAGATACTGCACGGGCAATCCCAAATCCAGGCCTAAATCCCATATCCAAAACAAGCTCATGGTCGTGGACAAAGATAACGAACTGGAATGCAGCGAGTGTTAGAAGGACTCAGGTTTTTATCAGCTGCTCTGGACTAAACTTGTTCTGTTCCATTTGGAACAAGGACTGAACTTGTGTGTGAAGGCTGATGTCATTCTGGTTCCTGAGTTAGGCCTGGGCAGAAATTAAAGCCTCTTTTAATGCGGTAAGATGTAATTGTCATGTAAATCAGCAGCTGAAAGTACTTAGTGTCACTTAAAAATTCACCGTGTTTGATGTTATTGTAACTCCAGAGACACTGAAACCCCAGGTTGCCTACAGACAGGAAAGAATGTGAATAAGCTGAATAAAGATGGGTGTCTATTCTGCTTGGAGCTAAGCTCAGGGCATTATTAGGGGCCCAGATGGTTTAAGGTCACAGGTACGGGGAAATTGGGAAAAGCCACGCTTCGGCGTCAGGCTCGTAGTGGAAATTAGAAATTCGGTAGTGTTTGTTTTTAAGGGCCCTGAGACTTTCTGGAGGGGGGGAGGATGTGGGTTTTGGGAGTGAGGTCTTTCACTTGGTTTTCAGTGACATGTCAGTGTAGCCACTGTGGCACCACTGGAGGGACTCTGGCCTCCCACAGGCTGTAAACTTCAGTGGCCTTGCTGACCAGAGACTAAACCTCTTCTTTCCTCCTTCTCCTTCTTCTTCTTCTTCCTCTAAACACTGTAAATATTTTGGCATCGATTTTGGTTTTGTTTTTGTGGTGTCTAAAGCGACAGTGAGCACGCTGCGGAAGTTTACCCGGCCTTGTGGCCCGAATCACTAAATCAAGTACAGTTTGTGCTGGGAAAGGGCTGCTCCTGAAAGGCACAAACTGCTGATGGCAGCGAGCTGGGGGCTGGCGAGCAAAGGGGAGATAGCTCAGAGCACTTCCTGTGGATGATGTGTTTATGTCCACGGAGAATTAGTGTTTCTTGTGAGGTATGCACAGTGGAACTAAAGCAGGTCTTTTGCAATATCCAAAAAAACCTCTGTGGCGTCCAGAGCGTGTTTTTGTGGGGTTTTCTCTCATGTGAGTGCTGTTTACATGGTTGTGTTCCCTGTGGAAATGTTGGATTATTCAGATCAGTTTTCTGAAAAAAATACCACTTTAAGCGGCTAAAGTGACTTTTTCACACCACCAAAAAAAAAAAAAAAATCGCCCGTCAAAAAAACCAGCAGCAAGGTTAAAAACTTCAAGAATGAACTGTGTTCTGTATTTAATATTGGAAGAATACTGGAGAGTAATAATTAGATTAGGAAACAAAACAGTGCTTTGCAAAAGACTCGTGACTACTTGTAGAAACACTCTACTGCCCTAGTAGTAAAAGGTTAAATTGAAATCAGTATTTAGAGTCAAATCTATCAAATGGAAGGTTGGCAGAAATGAGAGTAAGTACAGAGAAAAACAAATTTATTTTAGGGTTAAGTACTTGGAGTTTTCTTCAAGAAGGCAAAACACTGACTTTTTTGGGTTTTCTTGCTTTCTAGCTCTTCAAGTATTTTACTACTGTAGAGCATAGTGTAGAATCAGTACAGAAAAGCAGGTGGACTGCTTAAGCCAGTGTAGTCAAAACAGATGATATTAAATATGATTTAAATAAGGAAAGAGAAAAGTCATGTAAAAATAGTAATTATTTTAATGATGGGATTTTTTTCTCTAAGGAGTATTGTTTAGAAACCACTCAAGTGTGATGAATTACACTATAACTGGACTCTTTTTAGAGATTTTTGTTAATGGGTATGCTCTCTACAAATACCTGTGAAAAGTCTGTTCTCACATAAACAGAGGTGAAAATATTTTTATTCTAATCTGAATTGGTGTCTTTTATTGTCAAGTGGAAAAGTACTGATTTTTTTTCCTTGTAACTTCAGGAGCTGGACCTCGATGATCCTTGTGGGTCCCTTCCAGATCAGGATATTCCGATTCTCTGACCTTTCTGGCGGCAGGAGGAATTTGGAGTGTAATCACAAGGCATGAAGCAAACCTTAGAAAGCTTTTTTAAAATCTCTTTTTTTACCTTGTCAGTAAGAATCTGAAAGTGGAGAAACCGTGCCCCTGTTTCTGAATGTAGCTGCTTTGGCAGACAAAGGCAGTGCTTGCGAGCAGAGCTGCCGTTCCGCGTCTGCATCTCTGCCACCAGAGCTTTCCCTGTCAGATTCCCCTTTTCCCCACCGCCTGCTGCTCAGCCTTGGCACAGAGCAGGGATTTCAGCTCCTGTGGCCACAGGCTCTGCTTTAATCACCCCCTGAGCCGGCCCTCCAGGGTGAACTGAAGTGAGGGAAGCTCCCTGCTGGTGTTGGGGCAGTGGCAAGCTGAAAGCTGGTTGTGGTTGGGTGTGGGGCCAGGGCTCGGGGCAGGCTGGCTGGGAACCCATCCTTGGACCAGGGAATGTTCTGCATCATTACACCAGGAGGGCAGTGCTCCGTGGAGGAGCCTGCCAGGCTCTCCAGCACCTACCTCACAGCAGCTGCTTTGTGTACAAAACCGCTTTTAGTGGGTGTTACAGTTAAATAATTCATATCGGTACTTAAATGACAATAGATTTGAACTCTTTGTCCGCACTCTGTCCGCTCTCCGTCTCCCAGATGGAGAAGAATGGGAAATTTTTGAGGTTTAACTCTTCTAATTTGCTACAAATGAGGCTTTTTGCTAGTAGAGAAATAGATTAGATCTATCCCTGAGTGAAAACGGAGTATTTGGGTTGAACTGTGACCTTAACAGAAGCGTTAGGGCAATTCAGTGACTCGGGCTTTGGGCTGTACTACTGAAAGTGTGTAGAGAAAAGCAGCAAATGGAGCAATTCAGGTAAAAATCTGTGGACTGAATGTTACTGTCTGTGGCTGCAGGGACCAGAGCAGGCAACCCACGTGAAACAACTGGAAAACCAGCTGTTACTTCACTTTTAATGTGTTCGCAGTGGGACCTCGGAGCTGTTCCCCAGTCTCCCGGAGCAAAATGGAATCTGGCAAAGGGCGCGATGTCTGAGGGATGTGGGCAAGCCGTGGTCAGAAGGAATGCCCACAAACAGTGAGGAAAACCCCAGGAGAGGCAGACACATCCAAACCTGCCTGCTGGGGCACCTGCCACGAGAAGAGGGCTCGGTGAAACACAGTTCCTGGGAATGCCAGGGCAGGAACTGATCATTGTCGCTCCCCTCTCCTTCTCAGGGCATGGCCTTTACGCTGCACGAGCGACAAATGCTTGGGCTGCAAGGACTCCTACCTCCTAAAATAGAGACACAAGACATCCAGGCCTTACGCTTCCACAAGAACCTGGCAAAAATGACCGACCCCTTGGAAAAGTAAGCGCTGCTCCGGCCTCGTCCCGTCGTGCAAGCGGGCGGGAATATGGGGGACGGAAATAAAATGGGAACGTGAAAATGCTGTGTGGGGATAACCAGAGTTTCTAGTGCTTCCCCTGGGTTTTTCAGTTCTTGGGTGTTGTTTCCACTTTGGCACAGAAAACTGCTTTCGTCGTGTGGTTCAGTGAGGTTGGGAAGTTTTTTTTTTCTTTTTGTTTTTTTTTTTAATATTCCATGGTCATAAAAGAGCAAAAGAGAATGTGTGAAAATTAGTAACAAAGCTGCAAACCTGCCTGTAACCTGTAATACATATTTCTGTAATCTGTAAGATGGAGTGGCAGGTTGTTAGAGCACAGGAGGTGGCATTCAGCCCGTTCCATAAAAATGTGTGATAATTAAGGTAAATTGAGCGTTTGAGATACCAAAACCAGTGTTTAACATATGCAGTAGTTACTGCTGAAAAGGAGCTACGGGAGTAGAATTTTAAGTCTCATCATCTGTATTTTTTTTATGTCTTTTATTATTTAACCCACTGGTTTGGTGAACTGCAGAGGATTTTGCTGCGTGTTATTTTTAGAGTGCCATGTTTTTAGCGTCCCGTTACTGTTTTCACATAATCTTTATGTATCTCTGCCTGTAAAAATGCACAGCCTCCTGCAGGCAAGAGGAGAACTGGGATGGTTTGGGGCTCACTGGACCACATCAAAGCTCTTTTGTTCTCATCAGAACTGAAAGATGGCTCTTAAATCCGCATCATGTCACTTGCTGGTCCCAAACAGTCGTGTCATCTGTATTGGCCAAGTGCCCGGTTGCTGTAGCCTAAGGCAAACTGCTAATTCATTATCTTTATGTTGTTGGGTCAGCAGCACTGAGTGTGGATTGGTACACACTAAATTGGTGGGTAAATCTGCAAAAATTCAGATTTAGTCCGCACACCCACGTAAGTCCTTCAAAGTGTACTTTCTGTTAGGGCTCAGTTTGTTTTAAGTGTGTGTTAACATTGGGATTCACACGACACTTACATTTTTTGGATGAAAAATCCTTCCACTGATAATTTTGATGATAACAGTAACGAGACTCCCAGCTGCATCCTGCGATAAATCCATGGTGTGCATTGCCTTGTTAGCATGCACCATGTGTCACATCCAAAATTTCTATTTCACCTTTTTACTTCTGCTGCTCTCCCTTTTTTCCAGCTGCTGGTTAGTGCTCAAAGCCTCACTTGAGGGGGAGTGGGAATTTCATGAAGAAATAATACGAAGCGTGTGTTTTTTGCTTTCCCCTTTTTTTCCACGCTGCTTTACATGAGCAGAAATGGGAGGGAGTAAGAGGCGTTTTCCCTTGTTTTGGTTAATTACAGGTATATCTACATAATGGGGATCCAGGAGAGGAATGAGAAGTTGTTCTACAGAGTGCTGCAGGACGACATTGAGCGGTTAATGCCGATTGTGTACACTCCAACAGTGGGCCTTGCCTGCTCCCAGTACGGACACATCTTCAGGAGACCAAAGTAAGGACAGCAAATATACGCTGCTGCTGCTGCTGCTGCTTTTGTTGTCGTTCACTCTGCATTCTCACCCGAGGTTTGGAAACAGTTTGTTTCATTTGTGTTCGGATTTGGATACACAAGGCTTGTGCCAAGTCATGGCAGTAAGTTTGTTAAATAATGTCTCAAGGCACAGTTTATATTGGGAAACAAACTCTTGAAAGCACACCTGGTGACGTGTGATGTAAATACCCCAAGTGCAGGGCTTCAGCCCCGTTTCCAGCTATTCCTAGATGTCCTACAGCTCTGTAATTCCACAGGGATTTATCCAAATCTCAGAGTCCCGTCGTGGGTCTGAGGATCTGTGTCAGGACAGAGCATTCAGAAGGGAGTGTGGATTGAAAGGGATTTCTGAACATCATCCTGTCTTAGTCCCTGCTGAGGAGAGGTGGCTTGGGGTGGTTTCCTTAGGTCCATGCCCCGGTCTCAGTCCCTGTTGAAGAAAGGAGGCTTTGGGCAGTTCCCTGGGTCCATGCCCTGGTCTCAGTCCCTGCTGAGGAGAGGTGGCTTTGGGCAGTTCCGTGTGTCCATGCCCTGGTCTCAGTCCCTGCTGAGGAGGGGTGGCTTTGGGCAGTTCCATGGGTCCATGCCCTGGTCTCAGTCCCTGCTGAAGAAGGGAGGCTTTGGGCAGTTCCATGGGTCCATGCCCTGGTCTCAGTCCCTGCTGAAGAAGGGAGGCTTTGGGCAGTTCCATGGGTCCATGCCCTGGTCTCAGTCCCTGCTGAGGAGAGGTGGCTTTGGGCAGTTCTGTGTGTCCATGTCCCTGGTCTCAGTCCCTGCTGAAGAAGGGAGGCTTTGGGCAGTTCCATGGGTCCATGCCCTCGGTCTCAGTCCCTGTTGAAGAAGGGAGGCTTTGGGCAGTTCCATGGGTCCGTGTCCCCCATCTCAGTCCCTGCTGAGGACGGGAGGCTGTGGGCAGTTCCATGGGTCCGTGCCCCCCATCTCAGTCCCTGCTGAGGACGGGAGGCTGTGGGCAGTTCCATGGGTCCGTGCCCCCCATCTCAGTCCCTGCTGAGGACGGGAGGCTGTGGGCAGTTCCATGGGTCCGTGCCCCCCATCTCAGTCCCTGCTGAGGACGGGAGGCTGTGGGCAGTTCCATGGGTCCGTGCCCCCCATCTCAGTCCCTGCTGAGGACGGGAGGCTGTGGGCAGTTCCATGGGTCCGTGCCCCCCATCTCAGTCCCTGCTGAGGACGGGAGGCTGTGGGCAGTTCCATGGGTCCGTGCCCCCCATCTCAGTCCCTGCTGAGGACGGGAGGCTGTGGGCAGTTCCATGGGTCCGTGCCCCCCATCTCAGTCCCTGCTGAGGACGGGAGGCTGTGGGCAGTTCCATGGGTCCGTGCCCCCCATCTCAGTCCCTGCTGAGGACGGGAGGCTGTGGGCAGTTCCATGGGGCCGTGGCCCCCGTCTCAGTCCCTGCTGAAGAAAGGTGGCTTTGGGCAGTTCCCTGGGTCCGTGCCCAGGAGCACCCACGCCCTGCTGCAGCAGAGGTGCTGAGGCAGCTCAGGCTGACCCGGCCTCGGCAGCGCTGGAGCCGTGACCCTGCTCCTGCACAGGGAGCGGGTGGAGAGAGGCTCTGCAGCCCTGGAGGGATTCTCAGATGTTCTGCAGAGAGCACGGTGGCGTGGAGTGCAGGAGCAGAGGGTAGGGGGATGTGGGGAGAGGTGGGAGCTCAGCAGGCCCTGCTGGGTGCAGATGTTCCCCTCGTTACAGCTGCGCTGCTGGGAGCCAGCTTTTGGTTACCCTGGCACGGCAAACCTGCTGGGCTGGGATCTGGTTTGGGTTCAGCAGTGCCTGCAGAACAACTGTTCACCTTACCAGCTCTGTGCTGGGGGAACCAGTTCAGACTGGCAGTCATTCCAGCTCATTTCCATGAGGTTCTCCCTGTGGTGCAGAGGGTTCCAAGAGCCCTTTGGCTTGAGGGCTTCACGCGCTGTGGAGGAAGGGCTGATCCTGCCCTGCCATGAGGACGTGGCTGCTGGGATAAAGACAGTGAGAAACTCGTGTTTTTTCTCCTGATCTGGGGGAAGGGACATGAAAGATGTGCTCTTAGTTCTCACATGCTTTCCTTCCCCTTCCACTTCTGTGTGTGTTATAGATCAGTTTGAAAACTGGCCCCAGCCTTGCAGAGACATTTCTTGTCTGTACAAGAAAGAGCAGCATGGACTGGAACTGAGGATGGAACTCCCTTTCCATGATCCATTCCCAGTGTTGGTCATTAATATACAAATGCACATTTTTATTAGATATTGTCCTTTGAGAGGTTTGTGCCAGTGGTTGTAACACTTTGCATTTTAAATTGCCCTGTTTGACATTCAGTTCTACAAAGCAAGGTGAAGTTTCTAGTTGTCACCCATTAAATACTTCTGGTCTGTGTCCTTTTTTTTCTTTCAGAGGATTGTTTATTTCTATCTCAGACAGAGGCCACATAAGGTCGATCGTGAACAACTGGCCAGAGAACGACGTTAAGGTACTGCTGCTGGGTGATTTAATTCCTAGTTTTTATTTCATCTCAGTTGAGCTTAAGATTTATTCGTATTTGATGGAAACATAAATATTGAGTAATGCATCCTTGGCTCTTTAGGGACGATGGCGAAATGCAGCTAATTAAGGTAATGCATATCTTGAGGATCAGTGTTTTATTGTAAATATGAGGGTTTTGGGTTGAGGAGAATATTCCTTGTAATCTATTCCTTGTTTGACTGTGCAAACATACCTCGGTTTTTGCCTGGGAAAAACCACAACCGGTATTGATTTAATCTTTATCAATTTCAGTGATCAGATGTGATTTCACCTGCTTTTTTTTTTTTTTTCCCTTCAGGCTGTTGTTGTCACTGATGGAGAAAGAATATTGGGTCTCGGAGACCTGGGGGTGTACGGGATGGGGATTCCCGTAGGAAAGCTGTGTTTGTACACAGCCTGTGCAGGGATCCATCCCGATACGTGCCTGCCCGTGTGCATCGACGTTGGCACTGATAACACCGTGAGTTGCCTCAACTTGGCCTGCCACGAGTTACCCCTAAAAAACAGGGGTGTTTTTCTTTTTAAAGGATGTCCTGTACTATAAGAGAGTATTGTTATTCGAGCACTTTTATTTAAGATAAACCCAAATGTTTTATGCAAAGGGTAGGTGGTTTGGAATTCACTACACAGTGATTTTAAAGCGCCTGTTAATTTGTCCATGAAAGAAAGAGTGCCTTTGGAAGGGAGTAATTGGAATGCTGGAACACTGCGAAACAGGCAGTCCATTTTGACCTGACTTTTAAGAAGCTGGGAATGGGAATTAGATTTATTAAAGCAGTTTGTTGTTCACAGTATTGATTTGTTCCGTTTTAAAAGCAGCCATCGCCAGCCCCAAGTGCCATCTGAAATTACAGAACATTGATACAGACTGGAGGCCGTTACAGGGGCCGTATAAATGCAGCACCTCTGGTGTGAAATGTGAGCTCTGCAGGGTGTGTATTGAGGAAGTGATTCATCCTGCTGCTGTTTTCGGTTTGTTCTCTTTCAGACACTCCTGAAAGATCCGTTTTACATGGGGCTGTACCAAAAGAGGGATCGCTCGCAGGTCTACGACGACCTGATAGATGAATTTATGGAGGCCATCACGGACAGGTACGACACGAGCTGCTGGCACGGAGCAGCCCTAACTCACTGTCCTTGGTGCAGTCCTGTGAGGAGCAGGGGAAGGGCTGGAAGCTGAGACAAGCGTGTGTCTGTCCCTGGAGTGGCATCCTCGGTGACCTAGAACATGCTGCTTGTCGTTATCTGTAAATAGGCACAGAGCAGAGACACAACTGTTGAGCAGTGACAGGCCCGAGGACAGCCTGCTTCCAGAGATAATTGAGTGCATGCGGGATTTGCTGTTTGTCTCTGTCTCTGTCCGGTGATGGAAGCGTTTGCCATGTTCCCTAGGTATGGCCAGAACACGCTGATCCAGTTTGAAGACTTTGGAAACCACAATGCTTTTCGGTTTCTAAGGAAATACAGGGAGAAGTACTGCACCTTCAACGACGACATTCAAGGTATACCCTTTGTTCATGTTCCTTAATACCCACGCAGGAGCTTTGCCCAAAGCCACAATCTGCCCTGTAGATGCGTTCAGCTGCCCTTAGGTTTGCTCTGCTTTCACAGGGACAGCCTCGGTGGCCTTGGCAGGACTGCTGGCAGCACAGAAAGCCACCGGAAAACCACTCACAGACCAGAAGGTGCTGTTCCTTGGGGCGGGAGAGGTGAGTTCTCTGAAGGGCTCGAGAGCAGCGGGAGGTATTTGAAATGTGTGTTTTCTCATCCCGTGGGACTTGTGGAGATTTACATTCTCTGAATTCCACTGCACAACTTTTCATATAAGGCCAGCTGAAATGCGTTAGCAGAAGGGACTCTGCTTAAACAGGGCTGTGTGAAAGGTGTTTAACATTTGCAGGGACTCGCATTTTTCCTTTTCTTGCACGGCCTTGAAAAAAGCATCAGGGACTTAATTGTGTGTATTTGAAGGGAAACTCACCGTAAAATTACCATGTAGTGAGGCCCTCTTGTTAATTTTTATAGCACCAGGGAGAAGAAGAGGGAGTTTTCCTCAGCAAGGTGATTCAGTCTGCAGCAGGCACCAGCTCCTGGTGCTGCAGTGCCAGGAGCAGCGCTGTGCTTCTTGGCCCATCAGCACAATTGCTCCTGTGGTGCTGACAAAACAACTCAATTATCTGAGAAGTTCTCCATCTGGGGAAAGGCCCTGATTGCAGTAATTGGCCGGAGCTGCACCGAGCCCTGCTCTCATCTCGCTGTGCCTTGCTGCTCCTGCCGGGCTCAGCCGCGCGTGCAGGGAGCCAGGGCAAGGGACACGGTGCCAGCCAGCACCTTCCCGCTGCCCTCTGTCTGCCAGGCCTTGTCTCGGGCAGCAGGGGCAGGTTTGGGGAGCAGAGGGCCACCAGCACCGCGTTGGTTTCGTGGCAGAAGGGCTGAGCCTTCACCCGTCACTGCCGGGTTGGGCTGCCTTAGTGTGGCTGCTGGGCTGGCACGGGGCACAGCACCCAGGAGAGCTGCCCCTCTTGTTTGGCTTGAAGATGTGTCACTGTTGTCCCAGGGAAACATCTGCTGTGTCTCAGAGCAGACCTAGGGAGGGGTTTTTGTGGGGGTCCTGAGCGGGGTGGGGTTTGTGCTGGCAGACCTCTTCTGTGAGCTGTTGCCAATCCAAGTCCTTGCATCCACCAGGCCGCCCTGGGAATTGCAAACCTCATTGTTATGGCTATGATGGAAAGCGGTGTTTCTGCCGAGGAGGCCTCCAGGAAGATCTGGATGTTTGACAAGCACGGTTTGCTGGTCCAGGTAGGGGTGCTCCACGCCTGGGAATCCCACAGCTCGGGTGGCCCCTGCTTTCCCTGTCCTCTCACAGAAGGAACTGGTGTTTTACCTGCAGGGCCGAGAGCAGAAGGTGGATTCCAACCAGGAACCGTTCACACATCAGGCTCCAGAGCACATACCAAAGACTTTTGTAGAGGCAGTGAATGTACTTCGGCCTTCAGCCATCATCGGTCAGTGGGGTTATTGCTGTTTCTGTAGTTTGGGTTTTGCTGCCTTTAGTTTGCTAACACGGCTCCAGGGAGCTTGGTGACAGTGACCTGCATCTCTGCTGCTGTGAGTAAGATGAAAATGTGAGGCCGGTTTTCTGCTTGAAAATTCGCTGAGCTGCGGTGCTCCTTCTGGACTTTGTGTCCTTAGTGACAGATCAGCCACAACCATCAAGCTTTCCGCTCTGCAGGAGGGCCCAAACTTGGGTTGTTCTGGTATTTTCTGACTTTCTGTCCCCCAGTCACCTTCTCTGGTCAGACCCTGCCAGCACCACAGCTGGAAGGAGCAGTTCATGCTGCACCTCACCAGCACCCCTTAGGTCACTGACGTCTGTAGGTGTTTATTTACAGCTGTGGCTATCTGCAGAGAGCAGATAGGATTGCAGGTATTTCCTGGTGTGACTGCAATTTCCTTTGCAGATGATTTATCTGGAAAAGAAAAGGGGTGTTTTGGCCGAATACCCTGGAGTTTGTAGCCACTGTACAAATGTATGCCCTGGCTGTGTGTTTGTACCTCTGGGCTTGGCTGTGGTCAGGAGCACTGGTGTCAGGTGTGAGTTGCACGGCTAACGCCCAGCTGGGATGAATCATCCACAAAGAACCTGGAATTCCCACTTCCTTAGCCAGGACAGTGTTCTTTGTGCACATCAATACCAGAAAATACTGTGAAATAGGCTTCTGGAACACTCTCGGTAGATGTTCCTGTGAAAATTGCGAATTCCAGTCAGCCAGGAGCAGTGCCTGGTTTCCGTCTCCAGCTGCCAGGGAAGCTTTGCTCTGAGTGGGAGCCTTGCAGGCTGACATGAGCTCAGTGTACGGTCGCCGTCACCTGCCCTGAGGCAGCCGGGCGTTGAATTCTATTTCTGCGTGTTTCCATCTCCTCCAGGAGTTGCAGGAGCGGGGCGTCTCTTCTCCCAGGATGTGCTCAAAGCCATGGCTTCCATCAACGAGCGACCCATCATCTTTGCCCTGAGCAACCCCACGGTGAAGGCTGAGTGCACGGCAGAGGAGGCTTACACACTAACAGAGGTGTGTGAACCCTTGGCTGGTAGGACTCTTTGCGAGTGCCTGAACACAAGAACTCAGATTGTTTCATCATTGCTTGGACTCGGTGACATCATAACACAGCTCTTTCTCCCTTCTGGCAAAAGTAAATGGGGGTGATCTGAGAAGAAGTCTTGGTTTTTAGGTACTAACGTTTTGCAAAACTTAAAATAGCCTGAACCTTGTTTTTAAGGGAATGACCAGCAGTAGCGTTACCTGGCTTTGATCAATTAACTGTTTCTCACTGCTCTTTTTAATAGTTCTGTGTTTTAATGAAGCGCGTTAGCATCACAGCAGAGAGTAAGTGCAAGCTTTAGAACGTGGTGGTGGAGAGCAGTCCTTGGAGCAAGTGATGTCCTTGCAGCAGTGCAGGACTGTGCCTGGCGCTCTGTCCTTCAGGGGCCATCAGCAGTGACCCCTGGAGCCCTGTGCTCCAGGGCAGGGCTGGCCTCCGTCCCCTGCCACAGCCGCTGTCACCACACTGGCACCGCGGCGTGAGTCAGCCAGGAACACACACCTCGTTCTGCACCCTCCCCTCGGAGCCATTACACCTTCTGGGGCCGGGCACTTGGCATTTGGGGCTGCTTTTTCCTTATCAGCTCTGCTGTTATCTTGATGGCACATCCAGAGCTCGGTTTTGCCTTCAGTGAAGCCGGTCTTTTATCCTCGTGCACAGCTTTTAGTGCGAAGCTGCTCGCCTCTGAGGGGACCCGAGGGGAGGGAGGGAGGGAGGTGGGCACGGTGCAGACACGGCAGTGGCTTTGAGCCGGCCGCTGGTGCCTCTCCTTCACCCTGCAGGCTGCAGCTGGTGCGGTGTCTGTGCTGGCCACAGGGCCTGCTGCAGACCCCACGGTGGCACCCCTGAAAGGACTTCTTCTCTTCTGTTTCTGTTTTTTTAATGCGGCCCCAAATCGAGCGACTGATGTGTGAAAATGGGTGTGTGGAGACCTTTCCTGGTTTCTCGGTGCAGTCTGTGAGCTCCTCCCCTGCGCTGTGGTGGGGCTCAGTTCTCAGCACTGCAGTGTCCCTGGGAGGTGGCACTTGGCTGTCTCCACCTGACACCCGCATTCTCTTCCCTGTTCTGACCCTGCCAGCTCGGGGAGCTCCTGCTGCGGAGATCTGCAGCCCAGAGGGAGCCCTGGAGCAACAGCCTCTGGACAAAGTCTAGATCTTATCTTTTAACAGTAGGATCATTTGGGTTGGAAAAGCTCTCCAAGGCCATGAGTCCAATCGTTCCCCAGCTCTGCCAAGGCCACCACTGACCCATGTCCCCAGGTGCCACATCCACATGGCTTTTAAACCCTTCCAGGGATGGGGACTCCACCACTGCCCTGGGCAGCTCTGCCAGGGCTGGACAATTCTTTCCATGGAGAAATTGTTCCTGGTGTCCAACCTGAGCCTCCCCTGGCCCAGCCTGAGGCCGTTCCCTCTCCTCCTGTCCCTGTTCCCTGGGAGCAGAGCCCGACTCCCCCCGGCTGCCCCCTCCTGTCAGGGAGTTGTGCAGAGCCACAAGGTCCCCCCTGAGCCTCCTTTTCTCCAGCCTCAGCCCCTTTCCCAGCTCCCTCAGCCGCTCCTGGGGCTCCAGCCCCTTCCCCAGCTCCCTTCCCTTGGCAAACTTTTAAATTAAGAAGGTTCAGTATCTCTCAGATACCTTGCATTAACCAGAACAGTGAGCTGGGCAGTGTTTCAGTGTATAAATTCCAGTATCTTGGATGGAAGGTAAACAAGAGTTAGTCACGCGGCCAAGGCTTCAGCTGGCATAAATAAATGTAAAAACTGCTGCCATCTCTAGCTGCAGGAGGCCAGGAGCACAATCAGAGGGGGAATCAGCCTCATCTTTGCTTGCACGTTTTATAGACTGTCAGCAGATGTTGTAAGGCTGCCCATGGCTGCGTGCTGAGCCCCAAGGAGCTGGACCTCGGCGTGGACAGGTCCAGGACACTGCTCCCTGGGGTCAGGTGTGGTGGCATCTTCCCTCCAGGAGCTGTGTGAGCACGGTGCTGTTTACAAAGTTTGAGCCCCGTGCAGAGAGGATCTTTGGGGTTTTTTCCTGTGTTGGATCCATATGTTCTTTTATTCATGAAAGCAGATTTTCCGTATTTCTGGTTATTTGTACGCATGGGTTATTTGGACAATTAAGCACTGCTGGTCAATAATTGGATGGGTGTAGTTTTGTTCCAGTCCTTACTCACGAATTTTGGAATGTTTCTGTCTCTTTAAACTTTCCTGCAGTTCTGCTGTTTGTTTTCATTATGCTCTTTGGCTCTCTGAAATGTACTCAGCTGACCCATAGCTTGCCCTTCAAAAGATATTTTTCCCTTCAAGATACAGTAATTGCTTAGGAAATGGACTCCAGAACCCTGACTGTTCTGTGATTCTCTGAAAATCTCCAGCTACTCTTACTTTTTCATGTAACTAACACAATTTGTCGGGGCAATAGGGGTCAGAGCTGTCACCCCGTGTGTCTCCTGGCCTCGAGAACAGCCTGATCCTGGCTGGGGTGAAGTCCCAGGCTGCACTGGAGGCAGCAAGGAAACAAAGACACCGTCGCTAACCTTTCATTCCCTGTTTTTTTCCCACTAGATGGCACCTGTGAAAGCCTGTCGGTGCCCCTGTGTGCACTGTGGGCTTCTGCTGCCTTTTAATTTGCTTTGTCTTTTGGTCCCGTCCTCCAGTACCTCCATTTGCTTTGCTCCCTACACAGAAAGCTCTTGTCCTGGGCATGCCCTGACAATCAGACACAGTTCCAGAGCCTTCAGCTCCTTCTGTAATCTGATTTCAAACACAGTGGTCCTGGGGAGCCTTAAAGGTTTTAAACTGATGTTCTTAAACCTGTCACTCAAAAGGAAGTCGAGATTCTTTTGCTTGCAGCGGCTTTGCTGCTTGACAAGAGGGTCCTTTATCTAGAGGGTGTGGTTCACACTCAGATACGTTTTAGTATTTCATGCCAATTAAAACCCTTTCCAGAGGAAGGATGAGCAAACCACATCATTCGCTGCTCTCATAGCTCATGGCAGCAGAGGTCTGACGGAGCAGTTCCTCCCTCTGCCTCGCACCCTCCGGTGAGAAAGTGACCTTTTATTTGCACTTGTGTGTGTGTGTGTGTGCTGGTGGCCGGCTCTCAGGCTGCTGCTGGCCCTCGAGCAGCTGCCTGACGGCTCGTTCCTTCCGCCAGGGCCGGTGCCTGTTTGCCAGCGGCAGTCCCTTCGAGCTGGTGACTCTGAAGGACGGAAGAACCTTCAAACCAGGCCAAGGAAACAATGCTTACATTTTCCCAGGTAATAAATGAAACTGTCGCCGTTTAATCGCTTAAGATTGGGGCCGCCTGCGCCTTTCCTTGGGCTGCCTCGCTGCATGAGTTAGTGAAGCAGCACGAAGAGATGTTGCCTGCATTTGGAGCTGAGAATGTGGAAAAGTGAATGAGTGACAACCAGTTCAGGGTGGGTGCTGGGCAGGTGCAGCTCCATGTGCGACACAGAGAGCAAACCCAGCTGGATATTGCTAAGAAAACACGAGGGTGGTGTTGAAGGCTTTGCAAGCTGCTGCGTTACGAGTTCTTCTGCTCACTTGGGGAGGAAAGGGGAAAATTAATGTTAATATGCACTTGAAGTTATGTTAATACTTCTCAAAGTTAATAGTTCTTCAAGTGATACCTGCACAAGGAGGGTAGAAAAGTAGCACTGGGGATGTTTCTGTGCCTTCCCCTTTCCTCCCTGAGCTGCTAAGCTCCAGCCCCTTCTAAGAGCCACCTACTGCGGCTGCACACATGGGAATGGTGTAGTGAGTGTGGAAGGTGCCCCTGATCTTTAAGGTCTCCTCTGACCCAAACCAGCCTATGGCTCTGTCACTGGGTGCAGAAAGCTACGGGAAGGTTTCCAGGAGTAACGCTCTAGATGACTTGCAGCTTCTGGGCCGCGGGCTGCACCTTTTAAACTGATGTGGCCCTAATTGGCACTGATTTCCTTGTAGGCGTGGCTCTGGCTGTGATCCTCAGCAGTGTCCGGCACATTAGTGATAAGGTTTTCCTAGAGGCTGCCAAGGTAAGTCCTGGAGCAGAGCAGGCCGTGGTTTCTGACACGACAGCGATGATTTGATGGGCCCTTTTCTCCAGTCTTGGTGAAACACGGTGGTTTCATGTTTGATTTCTGTTGGCTTATCCCTCCACAACGGGAAAAAAGTGTTTTGATGGAACAAAACTGTGACAAGGATCAGGTTCCCTTGCAGTTTTGATGGAGTAGGAAGTGTGTCCCTGTGTGAATTGCCCCCCTGCCTGGTAGCTGCCCCCTGCCCTGGGTTCTGCAGCCAGCACTGCAGCCCCCAGCATCCCGTCCTCTCCTGCCTGTCCACCCTGGAGCGGGAGCACCTTCCCCCCAGAGTGTCCTGGGATCCACTGCCAGGCACGTGGGCAGTGCTGCAGTCCTGCTCCCACAGCTTCCGTGGCTGTGGGGCGTTCATCCTCCAAAACACCAGAGCTTGTTTTGCTAAATGCTTGCAGTCGCAGTGTGCTGATCCTCAGCTCCACAGATGGAAAGTTTTGGGATGCTGACTGCCTTACTCCAGTGCTTTGGGAGCACTCTGGTGCTGAGAGCACTGCAGCTCGATTCTCTCAGGTGTTCTAGCATGTCATTAGTCACATTTGGGGCACAGTAAATAAAAGGGTTTGTTTTTCTACCTCAGGCATTGGCAGAACAGTTGACAGATGAAGAGCTTGCACAAGGAAGACTTTATCCTCCACTGTCCAATATCAGGGAAGTTTCTATTTATATTGCTGTCAAGGTGAGTATGAAACACGGAATTGCACTGTACTAAAAGTGGTTTATGTGTACATTAACCGGCAGAATTGCACGGTATGACCCTTGAACGCGAGGTGCTTGGGCACAAAACACCCGGTTCTTTGTGCCTGCCGTAAGAGGCGCTTGTAAAAACCTTCCATTTGTTGGATGCTTCAGCTTAGCAGTGACGACGGGCCAAAATGATGCCCTTGGATCCCTGAAATTTAAGTGTTCAGATCCTAGATGAGGCGTTTGGGGAGTGTAAAAAGGGCGCCGGTGCTCCTGCTGCCGTCGGGTGAGCGGCGAGCGCTGCGGCGGCGGGGCGGGCGCCGTGTCCGTGCAGCAGGCACGGAGCAGCGCCGGTTTCACCCCCCCAGGTGATGGAGTTCCTGTACGCCAACAACATGGCTTTCCACTACCCCGAGCCCGCCGACAAGAACCGCTACATCCGCTCCAAGGTCTGGACCTACGAGTACGAGTCCTTCATGCCGGACGTGTACGACTGGCCCGAGTCCAAGGTGCACTGATGCACCGCGGCATCGCACTCCTCAGGCAGTACCTTCTACTCTGCAGGGATCCCTTTCTCAGACCAACTTAAATCATGATCTTTGACTCCTCTAATTTATTGGCGTTCATTGCGTTGCCCTTTCCCCCCCCCGCCCAACCCTGTTTTTCACCTGATTTCTCCCAAGTACCTGATAAACTGTATGGATGGTGGCGTCTGCCACAGGGATGAGAGAGCCCTCCAAAAATTAATTTAAATAATGAAATTGCATTTCTAGCTTAGGGCCAGCACCACACCGAAGAATTCCATTCGTGATATTTTAGCTACGTGCATTTGATGGTGCGCTATAGCTCTCTCGTCACTGCTCATCCCCAGAATGATTTATTTCTGCCTTTAATAATCAGTCTTCTCATTGTCCTGGTGTTGTCACGCTGCATTAGCTGTGACATCGAGGGAGACCACTTGTCCAAAAAAAACGAAAAAAAGGACAGTTAAAGACAGCTTTGAGAGCCTGATGGGCTTTCTGTTTTGTTTAATGTTTAGAGATGCCCGTGTCCAGGCATCCTTGTGGCACTGGCTGCTGTTTCCTTGAGGAGCAGCGAGATGTGCACTTGTGGAGTCTGCAGCAAAGTTTGCGGTTTTGTTTTCATCACTCCATGAAATCTGTTCTCAGGAAAAATGTGAGCTAGTTCAAATTATCCTTGGGAAGCCTGAAAATAATATTAATCGCTTAATAGCTTTTAAAAACAAAGCCTCGCTGTCGCACAAAGAATTTTATCGGGTAAAGCTAGGACCTGAAGTAATTTATGGAAATCTTTTAGAGATTTTACAAGGAGATTTTACACAATGGACTGCAAGATGAAGTACCAAAGGATTTTTATTTAATTTTTTAATTTTTTCAAGATCCAGTTTCTTCTAAGCCAGGTTGTTTTCCCCTTGCTCCCACAAAAAGACTCATGTGTGATGTTGTAAGACACTGCTGACTCAAAAGCTCCAAAGTGGACTCACTCTGAGCAAGCACCCCATAGGCAGCTGTTGGAGGTGGAACAGAAATGCTTGTTATTTACCCAAGCCTGACTGAAGGTTTCCTGTGGTCTCAGTCCCCTGCGTACAGGTCAGTGAGTACTGGACTCCAAAGATGCAGTGCCTGCAGGCTCTGTATTGATCACTCCAACTCACTCCATGTACAGCTCTAGTTTGTCAGGGTCCTTGTGTGCAAACAGCAATTTCCAGCCGGGTTTCTCCTTGCCAGGGCTGGTACTGCACATTTGCTGCGGGCACCACGGTGTGCGTTCCCTCTGATTGCACTGGTAGGAGGCTGAAGGGCCCTGGTCACTCTGCAGGGGCAGGCAAGGACAGCAGTGATGGCCTCAGGCTGTGGCGTCCCTGAGCGTGGTCTGTGCAGCGAGAGCAGCGATATGTCAGGAACAGAAATAAAGATACTGCGCTGTTCCGCGCTCTGCTGCATCAGGGCAAGGAAAGGACAACAGTAAATAAACAGATAGATGTGCCAGGGCTGTGCTGCAGAGCTGAAACCAAAACCCAGAGATAAAGTAAAGCTTGTTCAGGATGTACCCATGGCAAGCAGTGCTCTGCTATGCCCATTTAGATAGGAAAATGTATTCTCCACAGAGCAGGGACAATGGTCTCAGGGCCCCCTTGGGCGCCCGCAGCCTCGTCTCTTGGCTTTAAAATTGCGTTCGTACAAAGAACAGCGAACTTTGGGAAGGCTGTGCCTGAGTGGGGAAAGAAGACTGATTATATAAACACAGAAAACAGTGATGTGGGGAAAAAACTGTGGTGTTCAAGCTGTGGTAAAGTGCTGTGTGGTGGGGCTCGAAGTGCTTCAGTGCTGAGGCGGGCGGTGTACACGGACAGGAACTTGCACTTGTAAGTATGTGTACAAAAGACACCAACACACACATAGGGTGTTTTTACAGAGAATGCTTTTTTCATCTATTTTTGCTATGCCTTGTTTTTATTGTATTTAAATTAGTGATCTTACTGAAGAAAAAAAAAAAATTATTTATTCAGTGTATGAATTATTTTTGCCTTCTGAAAATTCAGCTCTGTCTGAAGCCTGTTGTACTGTGCCAGCAGAGTTCTGCACCGCTGGATTCCAGTGTACTGGGAACACGCACTCCCTCCCTTCTGCCAGCAGCGCAGTTAGACAGATGAGTAACAAAAATACCCAGTGCCCTGATCTCACGTCCCAGCTAAGAGTGATCACAGAGGCAGGGCGTCGTTCCCTAGCTCTGGGAAATAGGAAATAAAGATCCGAGTCCACCCCCTCAGTCTGATTATCTTATTTTCAGGCAAGGATTGCAGCTGTTGTCCGTAACCAGTGGCCCTTGGTAGCGCTCAGGAACGCCTGGAGCTTGGGGAAGCAGCTTTGGGCAGGGGTGATCCCGGTTCCCGAAGGGAGCTGCGGCGCGGGGATCCGCAGGGTTTGCCGTCAGGCTGAGGGAAGGTCCCTGTTCTGCACAGTCCTTCCCAGCCCTGGCACAGGCTCCCTGCTGCCTTTAACCCGATGCCAAGAGGGATTGTTGAGAACTGTCTGGCAGCGGGATTTTCCCAAGTACAAGAGTTCCTGCTTAGTAATTTTTGTGGAAATGCCCCTGCGCAGGTGAGGGCAGAAGCAGTCCCTGGCAGACCTGTAGCCCTGGAGCTGGGCAGCCCAGCAGCCCTGGCTGGGTCTGTCCCTGTCCCAGTGAGGGTGTGGGGTCGGCACAGGGTCCTGAGCTCAATTCCAGGTGCCCATGGTCAGACCTGATCCATGCACACGCTCCTGGCCTTTGTCCGGCCAGGCTCTGTGCGTCCTTGGAGCTCGCAGTGTGGACGTGGTGGGATTTTCCCTTTGGTGTGCAGCCAGTGTTTCCTGTTGGCAACAGGTAACCTGTCAGCTCACAGTGTTTTTAGTCCATTTCAGTCCCTCCTTCATCTTCTCCAGAATTTTTTTTTTTTTTTGGATACATAGAATTTTAAGATACATAGATTCACGTTCAGTTTTTCTTCAGGTACAATTAATCGTTGAACTAATTACAACTAATCTCGCTGCCTAGTAAGGAACCACAGTTTCCTTTTTCATATTCTACTTAACATGATTTTTTTCTGTTTGCTGGCTTATTCGAAATATTTACCGATCTTTATCTGTACCGAAAATTCTCTCAGACAGTATGCAAAGGGAAACAGGTGTCACCAGGACGCATTTTGCAATGTTACGTAGTGTAAGTTTAAAAAAAACACATCACCTGAAGGACCACCAATGCTGTCACACAGCCCTGGTGACTTGCCCTCCAGATGGTATAAAAGACCGTCTTCCATGTCTCCCTGGGGCAAGCAGAACCCTTCTGAGAGGATCAGGAACTTCCACCGAGGTCAGTCTTTTCCAGGATTTGTCCAATACTTGCCTCCTTAAAATCAACAGGAGCAGGACCGAGCCTCTTGGCAGCAACCTATAGAAACGTTTCGGGGATAGTAAAGGTAGCTGATGAAGCACAGCCTTTCTTTATAAAATACGTGTGTTTTTGTTCAAAGATGTTACAAAGGTTTGTGTGTTCCTGAAGCCTCTGCCCAGGTGCCAACGTGACATGTAGAAGAAGTCTGTGAAAATGTTGTGTCTGGTAGATTTTAAACCCCCGGTGTGAGTCGTGGCGCGAGTTCTCGGTTACGTTTGTGAGCAGTGATGCATCCCGACCCGTTGTGTTCGTTTTCCCAGCCTCAAACAAAGCGACACTTTACCTGCAGAGTGGTGTGTAACAGGTTTCCTGTGGTAGGTGCGTGTCTTCCTCCTGTACTGTTGTTTCCAGCACGCTGTTTTACGGGGATAAAGTAACTCTGTCACACTCCTCTGGTAGTACCTGCGAAGATGAACCATACACCTTTTAGTTTCTCCTTAGCAGCCCTCCGTGGTGACTGTTCCTGTGGGAGAGTGGGGATCACTGTTGTACAGCTCCAACCCTGCGTTTTAGTTCAGCTGACTCTGGGCCCCAGGCAGCCCAAGCTGTTTTCCCTCGGCTCGGGGCTCTCTGTGCTGCAGAGGTGTGGAGCTGAGCTCCTCTGGCAGTGACGGAGAGGCACGTGTGGGACCCTCAGATGGGTGTGCAAAAGCCCGGGCTGCTGTCTCACTGCGAGTGCTCCCTGCGCTGCAAAACCCCTGTTGTTTCTGGACTCCTTACGGTGATGTGCACTGCTGCCCCATCCCCTCACAGCCGTGTGCAGCAGGCAGCGACTGGTGGTACTGGGAATGCTGGAGCAAGGAGGAGATCCAGAGCAAGGCTCCAACTGCGCCGGCTTGACAGCTGAACTGGAGCAAAGCTATTCTGCTGCTGCTGCTGCTGCTGCTGAAGGGACATCTCATTCTGTGTGGATCTCCCTTGCCCTCCCTGCGTGCTCCCAAGAGACACGGTGATGTGATGCCAGCACCCTGTGGGCGCTCGGGGTGAGCAGCGAGGACGATCCAGCACGATCCAAACCTGCGCTTCCCGGCCGCAGCTCTCCGTGGTGATGGCACTGACTCACGGTGCTGGTGGCACCACGGGCTGCAGCTGCAGGAAAAACTTCTGCTGTCAGATGTCCTGCTGCAGGAGCCCTGTGCTGGGCGGTTCTGTTCCCCAAACACGCTAGATTGAACTCAGCTCTCCATGTACCACTGACTTTGACTCATCCATCCTTCAAGTAGATCCTTCCTAACAGGAATAAAAATACTCTTAGGACTAAAGATGGCTGGTTTGTCAACACAACAGCAAAATAATCTGCATTTATTTCTATCTTAAACATATCTACCTTAAGCAAATCAATGTAAGCCTGCCAGGGCGCTTGTGAGAACAGTTCCAGCCTGATCTGTGCGGGGTTGGCCGTGCCTGGGAGGGTCATTGCTCAGCTGAAACTAAAACTGTATGTAAAATGTGAACTGGTTGGAGTTTCTTCCTACTTTATAACGTTGTAACTCTATTGAAATGTGTGTTCTGGTCTTCTATTTTCTTAGTAAAATGCATTCCCTTTGCCTAAGTCGTACCTGATGTTATTTATTGTGGAAAAAAATAACGCTTGACCTATCCAGAATTGGAACAAGTCCCTTTGCCAAGGGGCTTTGTAAATGGCTGGATGTGATGATCTTTAAGGTCTTTTCGTAGAATCATGGAATCAGAGGATGGTTTGACTTGGAAGGGAACCTTAAAGACCATCTCATTCCACCCCCTGCCATGGCAGGGACACCTTCTGCTGTCCCACGGTGCTCCAAGCCCCATCCAGCCTGGCCTTGGACACTGCCAGGGATCCAGGGGCAGCCACAGCTGCTCTGGGCACCCTGTGCCAGGGCCTCCCCACCCTCACACACAGCAATTCCTTCCCAATATCCCATCTAACCCTGCCCTCTGGCACTGGGAAGCCATTCCCTGTGTCCTGTCCCTCCAGGCCTTGTCCCAAGTCCCTCTGCAGCTCTCCTGGAGCCCCTTGAGGCCCTGCCAGGGGCTCTGAGCTCTCCCTGGAGCCTTCTCTTGTGCAGGTGAACACCCCCAGCTGTCCCAGGCTGGCTCCAGAGCAGAGGGGCTCCAGCCCTGGGAGCATCTCCGTGGCCTCCTCTGGACTGGCTGCAGCAGCTCCAGGTCCTTGTGCTGTTGGAGCCCAGGGCTGGGGCAGCTCTGCAGGTGGGGTCTCACCTGGGTGGGGCAGAGGGGCAGAATCCCCCCTCCCCTGCTGCC
>VZRV01003625.1:0-10252 GCA_013398115.1 Falcunculus frontatus | reverse complement strand
CCGCCCGCCCCTCGCCGGCCGCTCCTGACGCCGCCGGGGAGGTGAGGGCCTGGAGCGGGCCGGGCCGGGGGCTGGGGGCGGGCCGGGAGCGGGGCGGGACCGGCCGAGCCCCGATACCCGATCCCCGTGTGCCCGGGCCCCTCCGTGTGTGCCGCATGCACCGAGCGCGGGCCGGGGAGCGGGCGGAGCCGGGGGTGGCTGAGGGGAGATCGGTCCGGCAGCGCCTAAAGGGGCTCCAGGAGAGCTGCAGAGGGACTTGGGACAAGGCCTGGAGGGACAGGACCCAGGGAATGGCTTCCCAGTGCCAGAGGGCAGGGATAGATGGGATATTGGGAAGGAATTGCTGTGTGTGAGGGTGGGGAGGCCCTGGCACAGGGTGCCCACAGCAGCTGTGGCTGCCCCTGGATCCCTGGCAGGGTCCAAGGCCAGGCTGGATGGGGCTGGGAGCAGCCTGGGACAGTGGAAGGTGTCGCTGCCCATGGCAGGGAGGTTGGAATGCAAGTATTTTCAAGGTTCCTTCCAACCCGAACCATTAAATTATTGTATTACTCCGTGATTTTACACAGAGGAAAAGGAAAATGCAAATACTTGCATTTGCAAAGTGTTTATTTCTGCATTTGGGGGTGTGATGGATATGAATCATTGCTCCCCCTGAGCCCCCAAGGTCAGGTTGCACCTTGGCGTGCTTGAGAGGACCCTGCCAGCCCACCATGGAAGAGAGTGCTTTCTTTCAGAATTCCAGAATCCCAGAATGGTTTGGGTTAGAGGGGCCTCAAAGCTCATCCAGTGCCACCCCTGCCATGGCAGGGACACCTTCCACTGTCCCAGGTTGCTCCAAGCCCTGTCCAACCTGGCCTTGGACACTGCCAGGGATCCAGGGGCAGCCACAGCTGCTCTGGGCACCCTGTGCCAGGGCCTCCCCACCCTCACAGACAGGAATAAAAACTGTAAGGTTGTGGAAACTCCTCTAAAATCAACTAAACTTGAGAAATTCTTTTGAAAGTTAAGATGTTAAGGCACCAGGAGTTTTTAATTCTTCTGAAAACGAGGCAGCAACAAATTCTGGGAAGACTAAGGCTGGGGAAAGCTCTCTCCATGAGGCGAGGGAGCAGTGGGCTGTCCATGTGGACACTCTGCTCCTGATGCAGTTTTCCAGAGGTTGTCCGGCCCCTGCAGACCAGCCAGGCTCCTCATTTAGACATTATCACAGATAACATCAACTGGGGTACAGATATTTAGGGTGAAACTCGTGTTCCCTGGCCTGTGCCCTCAGGTCACTCCCACCTCTCGTGGTCTCTGAAGTTGTTCTGAGGGAAGTGACCCTTCCCCCTCTTGCATTTCAGGGCTGCCCGCTCCTGAAATCCAGGAATGGTGTTTAAATGTCAGCAGAGGCTGTTTGGGGATAGTCATTCTGAGAAGGCTCCTGGAGGGAAGGCTCATGCAGGAAAACTCAACATTTAAACAGAGCTCAGAGGAAATAAATAAAAGTGGGGCTGGAGATCAGAGCTGATCCCACTGGATAGGGCTGTTTCCTCTGGTAATCCACGAAGGTCTTGTGCCTGGGCTGTGTGTTTGCAATCTTCCACTGACATAAAAAGGAAATCTCTGCTGGTAAATAATGTGTTGTCTGAAAGTCATATCCTGCTCCAGGGAGGTTTTATTTTTATGTTTTAAGGGAAAGGGAGTTTGATCCTCACACTGTGCCTTCATTTAAAACAAAAATGTTTTTTGCTTTCCCTGCGTAAAGACATTGAATCCCAGAATATCCTGAGCTGGAAGGGACCCACAGGATCATCCAGCCCAGCTCCTGGCCCTGCACAGACACCCCAACAACCCCACCCTGGGCATCCCTGGGAGCGGTGTCCAAACGCTCCTGGAGCTCTGGCAGCCTCGGGGCCGTGCCCATTCCCTGGGGAGCCTGGGCAGTGTCCAGCACCCTCTGGGGGAAGAACCTTTCCTGACATCCAACCTAAACCTCCCTGGGACACCTCCAGCCTGGGCTGCCCCTGTCCCACCTGACACCCAGCAGCTCCAAACCTCTCTTGCAGGTGCGTTCCCACCCTCGGGATGTCTCTGGACATCACTTTCCTGGGCACGGGCTCAGCCTATCCCTCGCCATCCCGGGGAGCGTCGGCGCTGGTGCTGCGCCGGGAAGGGCAGTGCTGGCTCTTCGACTGCGGGGAGGGGACGCAGACACAGCTCATGAGGAGCCACCTCCGAGCAGGTTGGTGCTGTGGGAGGGCATTTCGGTGCGGGGAGGGGAGAGGTGAGGTTAAACCAAGCGCTTTGTCCTCGCTGGAGCACCTCGCGGTGTTTGGAAGCGGAGGAACAAGGGCGAGCAGCGGCGGGGGCTGCTGAACGTGCTCTGCAGTAATCCCTGAGTGCCCCTGGGTACAGAGCTGCCTTCCAGAGCCAAACTGCCCTGAGTCAGTGTCCCGGGCTTGGAGATTTCCAACACGGACCACAGGTCCGCTTAGAGCAGGAATGGTTTGATGTTTGTCTGGAGGCAGCTCCAAATGAGACCTGCCAAGAGTCTTCCTGTGGGTAAATGTTTCTTTTCATGCGAGGCTGTGTGTGTGTTTGGGGTAACCTCTGTGTTTTGGCAAATAAACCAGAAAGAAAGCTCCCCCCCGGTCACTGTGCTGTCCCAGCCCGCAGTGGCAGGAGCTGACTCTGTCTCCCAAGTGATGGAGATGAATTGTCAGTCGCAAACAGAAATACAAGATCCTGCTCCCCCAAACTCTGAGGCTCTCAGGGAATTTAATGACAGGTAGATGGACTAATTTCTGTGAAATCCACTGATTTTTACTAAATTCATCTCAAAACGAAAGAAGGAGATCCTGTCGTTCCTCTGGGTCAGTCCCAGCAGATGCTGGAGGAAGTGTCCTGCTGTGTGGAAGTGGGAACTCGGCAGAGGAGATGGAGGCAGCCTGGTTAAAGTCCTTAATTCTGCAGTGAGAGAGGGTTCTGGGCTCTTCTAACCCAGCAAGGGCAGGGGTGAGACAGCTCAGGCACGAAATAAAACCCAGACATTTCCAGCGCAATTCCTCACTTGTTCTAAACAAACCAGTCAGGAACGGTGGGGTTCTTGCCTCTTAAAAAGCTCTGAAATCGAAACTGCATCTCGGTGTGTTGTTTGGGGTTTGTTTTAACCTTGTTCATTCCACATGCTAGAGTCAAAAGGAGGAGCAACACAAACTCCTCGTGGTGTTCCTCCTCGGTCTGCAGCTTTCCTGTAAGATTTAAGCTCAGATGCTTCCCAGCACTTCCTTGCATTTCCCGTGGCAGCTGTCAGCAGCCGGTCCCATTCCATGCTTGTAGAATGCCTGGCTTAGAACTAAAACTTGCATCTCTACAGCCTTTTCTTGGCAAATCAGGCCAAAATAAACTTTGTGTGGAAGGGATGGGGAAAAAAAAACCACCTTTTGGGTTGGGATTTGTTTGTTAAACACCGGTTTTATTTTGATTTCCCTCCCTGCTTGTTTCAAGCGTCTTGCCAAACGGCGATAATTCCTGAGTTGTTACACTGTTTGTTTTCCCGTCTTTTCCTGGTTTTATCTTTTCCTGTTGTTCCAATCAACAGCCAGAATTACCAAGATTTTCATAACTCATCTTCACGGCGACCACTTTTTTGGGCTCCCTGGGCTGCTGTGCACGCTCAGCCTCCAGAGCAACCCTGACCCCAACAAGCCACCTGTGGATATCTACGGGCCATTGGGACTACGGAGCTTCCTCTGGAGGAGTCTGGAGCTGTCCCACTCACAGCTCCTCTTTCCCTACACCGTCCACGAGCTCGTCCCCACGCGGGACCAGTGCCCTGACGAAGAATTCAGGGACTTTTCTGGCTTGGACAGAGACGAGGCGCCTCACCGGGGGCCTCCGGGGAGAGTTCTGCACCTGGATCCGGGAGAAGGTTCCTACTTGCTGCTGGAGGATGAGCAGCTGGTGGTGAGAGCGTTCCGCCTCTTCCACCGCATCCCCTCCTTTGGCTTCGTGCTGGAGGAGAAGCCCCGGCCTGGGAGGCTCAACGTGCAGAAACTGAAAGACCTTGGTAACTTTCTCCTCTCTTTGCTTCTTTTATGACCACCTTCCTACATGTTCTAGCAAAGCAGAGCTGCTGTCTCTGTCCATAGTCCGTGTTAATTCAGTTTTCCATTCCCTGTTGAAGGTGTTTTGGCAGCTGACCCCATGCAGCACTCTGAACTGGTGTGTAACCGGGTGCCAGGTGATTCCACAAGCCATTTTCATGCCGGGAAGAGCAAACAAGTTCAGGTGCCAAAGCTTAAACAGCTCAGCGTGGCTTTCAGGAAAACATAATGGCCAGTGTATTTGTGTCACTTTAATGTGAAGAATATAATTGGGGGGGTTTTATATTGTTTCCCTGAGCAGCTGTGGCTGCCCCTGGATCCCTGGCAGTGTCCAAGGCCAGGTTGGATGGGGCTTGGAGCACCCTGGGACAGTGGAAGGTGTCCCTGCCCATGGCAGGGGGGGAATGGGATGGGCTCTGAGGTCCCTTCCAACCCCAACCATCCTAGGGTTCTGTGATTTTCTTCAAACACACTTCCTGCTCCTGTTGCAAGCTCTTAACTTGTGTGAAAAATGTGAAACACCAATTGATTTTTATACTGAGGTTGTGCTTTTTTTCAGTGAGACGCCTTTACATCTAGCACATCCCAAGTGACGTTTTTCTGAAGCTGACACTCATATAACAGCAATATAATTAGCACAACACTAATTTGCCTGTTGCCTTCACCTGCCAGGAATCCAGCCAGGTCCCTTGTACGGGAAACTGAAGAGCGGAACTGCAGTTGTTCTGGAAAACGGAGCGACGGTGTCTCCTTCCGACGTCCTGGAAGCGCCCATTCCCGGCAGGAAGATCTGCGTGCTGGGCGACTGCTCGGGGGCGGCCGGGCCCGCGGCCGTGCGGCTGTGCCACGGGGCAGACGTGCTGGTGCACGAGGCCACGCTGGACGACAGCCAGAGGGACAAGGCCCGGGAGCACGGGCACAGCACCCCCGGAATGGCCGCAGAGTTCGCAAAGCTCTGTCGGGCCAAGAAACTGGTGCTGACTCACTTCAGCCAGCGGTACAGAGCTGCTGCCCAGAGAGGGCAGGGGGATGCTGATGTCACCCAGAGAGGGCAGGGGGATGCCGATGTCACCCAGAGAGGGCAGGGGGACGCCGATGTCACCCAGCTGAAGAGGCAGGCGGAGTCTGTGCTGGGCGGCCAAGAAGTGACGCTGGCTGAGGACTTCATGACCATAGAAATCCCGCTGAAGAAGTGAGAACGGTGGGGCTGGCAGCTGTCGGTGGGGCCCGGGAGTGGGGCAGCGCTGGAGGGTGACAGCAGCTTTTGGTATTCGGATTTGGTCTGCTCTGTGGAGTGCAGGAGTCGCTGCAACTGCATGGAGTTGTGCTGCTCTCGTAAAGCAACAGGAAAGGATGCTCCAGCAGCTGGCACCTGGAATAAATCTGTAAGGGATGGGCACCCAGCCTGCCCAGAATAAACAAATTTGTAGGTGGTGGGCACCCAGCCTCCCCAGAACGAGTAAATTCATAGGTGGTGGGCACCCAGCCTGCCCAGAAGAAATAAATTCATAGATGATGGACACCCAGCCTCCCCAGAACAAACAAATTCATAGGTGATGGGCACAAACAGCTCAAGCCTCCACAGCCCAGGGTCTTTCCTCAGGCACAGATTCCCAGGGCACAGCACAGGATAATTTGGCTCAATGCACCCCTCAGGAAGGTTTTCCTCCTTATCATTTCTGGTTTCTTGCCCATCAAGAACATCTCTGTCAGACCTGTACACAGGATTTTGTCACTGTTGCTGATTTCTGTGTAATAAAGCACTGGGAACTCTGCCGAGTGTTTGTAAACGCTGTGCTCAGGCGTGGGAGCTCTCCTCATTCTCCACCTGCATGTGAAGTTTTCTCAGAAATAAATGGAGTTTAGGCTTCCCATCAGAAGTGAGTTTCTCTTAACAATTCGATCCATTCAAAGCTCTAAAGCGCAGCAGTGAATTTGCACACCCAGTGAAGTTTTGGAGGTATGCTCTGGAAGTCTCTAGGCAGATGGCAAATTCCTTAAACTGTTCCTCCAAATGCATTTTAAGAGATAAATTTATCCTGATAGAAGCATATTTGTGTCTGCAGAAATACCCCTACAGGGGAATTTCACCCACACATGCTCAGTCTGGTTTTGCCACCACTTTATTCCTTCAGTTAAGGGACACGCAGACCCAGCTTTTATCTCCTGTTCTTCCCGCCTCAGACTAGAAGCTGGAGTTTCCCAAGTCTTAGCTGGGTTTGCTGATCCAAAGCAAAATGGGCGCTCTCGGAAAACCTGCCGTGGGTATTCCCTGGGATGTGCTCCTGGGAGCCAAAACCCTGTCTGCCCATCACTGACAGCCCTGCCAGGTCTGAGCCTGTGGCTGTAATTCAGCAAAGGCTCCGAAGGAAAAAGGAAAGCAGTGCAATTCCCTGGTGTCTGCCCAAACAGACCAGGATGAATCCCACGTGTTATCCCTCTCCTTCAAACAGACTCTGTCGTGCCCGTGTTTGGGGTAAGTCCAAACTGAATTACACCAACGTCAATATTTTTGCTTCAAACGTGCTTCAGATGTGGAGGGATTCTTGGATTTCTTAAAAAAATACCACAGGGAAGAGTTGCAGACTTGAAGAACATGACTTCTGGGGCAGAAACTCACTGATGCCCATGTTTTTCTCTCAGAAATGCCGTGTAAAACAGGCAGAGTCTGCGGATCATGCAGTAACATGTTCTCTCTCCCCACAAATTCTCTTCCTTTGATAAAAACCGATGGCAGGTGCAGAGGCCGTGGTCCCACAATCCATTTTGGGTGGTCAGAAGCTGAGCAGGCTCCAGCTTTTTGGAGTTTCACACAGGGAAAGAACAACCTTGTTGTCCTGAGCCACACTGCTGCGTCTGCTTCCTCCCTGGGACAACCAAAATCTCCTGTTTTTGAGCCTATCCACCACTGTGAGAGGAAGTTCAGGGCACAGCTTCAGGCCTGCGATTTAGGGTCCAAATCCTGGGTAAGAACGGGTCATTTTGGGTAAGGGACAGCAGAGTATCAAAGTGAAGCAGCAGGTCGGGTCCTCTCCAGGTAACGGGGCTGGGGACTTTGCTGCACAATTGATCTGTGAGTGGGTTTTAATGTGGTTTTTTCTGTATGGAAAGTCGGGGGAGGAAATGCTCCTTTCCCCTGAGCTGAGAAGAAAAGCTGAGGGCTGCGTGGTCAGTGCTCAAGGCCAGTCACATGCTGCCAATTTAACAAACTATTGCTTTAGGGTGTGTCAGTGAACCAGAGCACCTTCGCTGCTGGAGTTATGTGAATTTCTATGCTTCCAATTTAATGTATTTCAGGGTTTGAGAACAAGTTACAGTTTCCTCTTCTCTCCGTGTGTCCTCGCTTGCCATGCTCCACTCTCCTACGCCTGGATCCTGAATTACTTCATAAATCTGACTGTTAATGAAACCTGAATTGAATTAATGGGAACATGTGTGCCCGTAAGGAGAAGTCTGGACCATGAGTTGCCTATTTTCTCAATGAGTTTATCTTCCCCTTAATCATTTGTTGATCACCAGAGAGCAAAATTCCTTTGCATTCACATATATCTGCCTGAGAGCTCCATCTGACAGCAGACAAGGACTCTGCTCTGGTCCTGGAGGGACCGTGAGGGAGTCTTAACAAGCTCTGGGTATGTAAAGGAAGATTTTTAAAAATCATTTTTACCTTTAAATAACTTACTTTAAACATTCTTCTGCCTTCCTGGAAGAGTTCCTCTAAGTTTAGTTCCTTTTTTTTTTACAAGCTGTTACCAGTGGAAGGACTTGTGGAAACTGCAGAAGCAGCTTTTAGTGAGATGGGAAAGAGGAAGAGGGAGGAAATGAGATGAGTTTTGTAACAGCAGAGACGCTCCTGGCTGGAAGGACGAGCGCTGGTCAGCGGGAGGGAGGGAGGGTGAACATCCCTTCTGCTGAGGTCTGCAGGAGCCTGCAGGAAACGATGAGAAGTTTGTTCCTCGCAGCACAGGAACAGTCGGCTGCTGCCGTGTGGTGCTGTCTGTGCCGGGGATGGAGAGCCCCAGCCCAGCTGGGAAGGGAGATCCAGCTGTGGATGCTCCAGCCTCCAGCATCTCCCCACAGCCCACGGTGGGACCCTCCAGCTGCCAACGCAGGAGAAGCATGATCTTTGCTTGGAAGCATTTTTATTTGTTTCAAGCAGACTTCTAAAAGAATTGGCTCTTGCTGAATTACGTTGGTTTGTAAGGAAAAGCATATTCATTATTTACCTGGGGTGGTTTGGTTCCAGAAATCTGCTTTCTGGTGAGGTGTGAGGGGGCAGGACTGGCCCGGGTCTCACTGAAATCAGTGGTTTGGCACGCAGTCACCACAACAACTCGACACGTTTTTTGTTATTAATAAAAAATGCCCTGATTGGGATCGTGGGGCAGAACAAGCCGCAGGGGTTTGACCAAAGCATTTTGGGGAGCAGGGTGGGCACACAGTGATTGCTTTGTGAGCCTTAGAACAGACACATGTGCAAACACAGAGAGTTGTGGCGATGCCCTCAGTCCTTTCGGGACACCCAGCTCACATCCTGTCGGATTTAATACGACCAGTTACCACGAATTTAATCAATTTAATTTAAGGTTTGTGCTGCGGGGGGGGGGGGTCAGTCACACTGCCCCACCGTCACCCCGAGCGTTTCCACGTGGGCTCTGCAGCTTCTTCACCCCTGCCTCTCACATCAGCCCAAAGACTGCCCCAAACTCCACAGCACCGCTCACCTCCTCTCCTGAAAGCTGAATTTAGCGTGGTGTGTTCAGAGCGACTGTTTCCCATTCTGGGCACACGAGACACATGAACCTCTCCCTGCTGGGTTAACACTGTGCAGCTTTCACCCCTGTTTTTGGGACATCTCCTGGGGTGGTGTTGGTGATTATGCAAACAGGATGGGGACCTGGGACTGAGGCTCCATGAGCTCTTTTAATTATTTTATCAATCTCACGTACAGGAGACGATACAAGCTCGCGTAGCCCCAGAATTCCAAAGAATTTCCTGGTTACAGACCATTCTTAAAGGTTTTTCAGCCAATGGTGTTCTTATAAAAATTACTGACAGTTCTCTTAACCCATCTCTAATAGTGCACCGATGCTTGTTATAAACAATACCTGCTTGTTTTAAGCCTTGCACAGTATTCCATTATTCAGTTCAACTTTATCTATCTTACTGAGCATCATTTTTGCAACTCTAAGAGCTGTCTCAGCTGAACCTAGAAGCTTGAACCATTGTTTCAGTGTCCTTGCCTGTGATATATTTGTATCTTCTTAAAGTTCCTGCAGGCGAAGCTGATCTCTAAAAACTCTTTCTCTATAATTCTGAAACCTGCTTTTAATTCTTAGGCCCTAAAATCCTTTTACCTTTTCCTGTGTTTCCCACAGGGTGGGGTGCTGCAGGTGGTTCTGTGGCCACCAAGGGGGGGACTGTGCTTATAAACTGTTTAATTAGGGGTGTTTTTTAGTCCTGTCCCTTGGAGAGGGGGGGAAGTGCTGGTGTGTGGCCTGTCCAAGGCTGTGGGCACACGGAGATGCCGTGCCACAGCCCCAGAGTCCTGCCCAGGACACTCTCCCCACCGAGCTGGAGCTCCCCTCTCCCACCCATAACCCCTGCAAATTTCCAGAAATAGGTAATTTGCACCGCACTCAGCAGATCCTGGTGTGAAGAGACTTCAATTACATCTACCCAGGAAAAGGTGACAAATATAGGAGCAGTATATATTGCTTTTCAACGCTTACGTCGTCAGGATGTGGAAGTGACTATAAATGACTGAACAGTGTGAGTAGGAAATTTTGATAGGGCAATATAACAACTTTTTAAAATTCCCATTATTCTTGGTTCTTATTAGAGTGGCCGTGACAGCACAGCAGCACCTTGCCAAAATCCCCGTGTACTCAGCAAAAATACATTGCATTTTTCAGGGGATGAGGTATTTCACACACCTTTTTCCATTTTTTTTGTATTCCAGCGGTGGCTCAACACCACGAAGGCAGGAAGATGTAACATTCTAGCTCTGAAATATCTATTCAGCTGAGTTCCTTAGGGGAGTTTGCTTTTGCCAGGTGAGGAGATGCGCAATGGGGAAGCCCCTGTGCTTGCAGGGCTGCGTTTGTGGGGGTTGTTGGGCTCTCAGTTTCTGGGAGTTCGACCCTGCCCTGGGCTGAGCCCCA
>VZRV01003624.1:0-25717 GCA_013398115.1 Falcunculus frontatus | reverse complement strand
ACATTTTAACCCTGTGCTATCACTGAGAGTGCTGTTCTGAATACACATTATTTGGGTCATCTTCCCCTGAGCCCTCTGAGGCACAGAGTGAAGAGCTTTAGATTTACAATTCAACATAGGTTTACCATTTTGCAAAGTCAGAAATAAAATTCAGGGGAAAGTAAATGGCTAACTCAAGTGCCACACATAAAGACACAGAAAACAAACAAATCCCTTTATTTGGGGAAGGAATTTTTCTTTTCCCCCCTGCACAGCTCAGTGCATCCTGCCTCTTTTCCTCTCACTGGCCAAGGAGAAAATATTTTGTCTCCACAGCCTAATAGGAAGGGTTCCTCAAATGTATTTACCCTGAAGTGGGCAATTGTTGCATGGGTTAGCTTTATAGGAACAGCAAGTGCTGCAATGACCAAAATTATGTAAACTGTGTGTGACATCCACAGCTTCATTGCTAGTGAACTAATGACATATCTAAGTTAAAATCCACAGTATGTCCATTTTAAAAAGGCACAAAATTCAGAGCATTTAATAGTAAATCAGGGCCATGCACATGCTGAGGGTGGGTCTTAAACTATAATAAATTTTGATAACCAATTCAGTCAAGGAAACACACATGCCCTAAGGGAAAATGTATTAGCAAATTAACTCATTCTGATTAAGCAAACTTCCTTATGAAAAGACAAATGAAGATGAGAATGATCTTATTGCTTATGCATGTGGATGCTCCCTGTATTTATATTTGGTGTTTTAGAATGCATGCAGATTATGGAAAAAAGGATGCGTGGCAGCAGTGTGCAAAGTGGCTGTTGACCCAGCAGCTCTGAGAGGCTCATCCTTCCAGGCAAAAAGGTCTGGTAGGCTTCTTAATATGCCTTGTGACCTGAAGAACCTGCTCAACAGCTGCAAGTGATACAAGACAAAACTCAAAACCGAGCTCTTTCGACCCCCACGGGAAGCTTCCAGGCTCTCAAGTCTGATGACTGTCCCTGGTACAAAGGAGAGCTCACGTGCAGATGTTTGAGAGCTTTGTAGCACTATGGCTACATCCTGAGCTGACTCCTGAGATGAATAGAGAGCTAGTGAAGATTTTGGAGTGCTAATGTAGTATGCTCTCCACAGCTCCTGCCTCCCAGGAGGGAAGTGTGTGCTGCTCTGCTGGAGCCCCAGAGCCTCTGGAAGTGTTGCTGCACGTGGGCTCTACTACAGCACCACTGCTGACGGCACTGTGTGAATAACCACCTGCCAGCATGCAAAGCTCTGTCAAACACAACAAAGGTGCCACTGGCCATCCATCCTTACCCTGTACTGAAGAAATGAGGTCTCCCAAGTAGGCAAGGATACTAATGGAGGCCCTTCTAGTCAGCTCAGTACACAGCTGAAATATAATAAAAAGTTGGTGTTGGTACATGGTTTGTTTTCTGCAATTTCCCTTTGCTCCTCTTGTAGAAACTTTGGAGAAACTAGCTGTTTCTATACAGTGAGGAAGATCTTGCTTAGCTAAAAGGTCTTTGCAGTTAGTGTTAGGTTTTTTTAGGGAAAAAAGGCATCCCCTGCTGGGAATTAATAACACTGGCCACTGCAGGAACATATGGTCACTTCTAATGGCTATATTTGTTATTAATGAAGTGACAAAGAGGTGACTTCACCGATTTGCTTTAGAAGTGTAATAAAGCCCAACAGGATTTAAGATTAGCTGGTTAGCTCTGTTAGAAACTACTATGTAGTCAATTTTAGGAGACAATGCATTTTAATCATACAGGACCAGAAATTACTTATATTATAGAACTATTGAAGATTAATTTTCCTGTCTGTAGATACTGAGTTCCTTGGAGCAAGGAGTTATAATGACCCACTGTAGGTCAAGAATTAAATTTTTTAGATCTGCATATGAAATTTAGCAGGGTACTGTCCCATGAAATATTGATTCAGTCCATGTATTTGCACAGGTATCCAGGTGTGTGGAAAATACAGATGCAGTAGAATAGACAGAACATTTTGGAAAGCCTTGATTTAAATGTGAAATATTCACATATTTTAGTTTGTCCTGAAATTGTCTTCTGAGCAAAGTTGTTTGTCATCGAATTGTTCAAAGACAACAAGCAAAGACTGTTCATAGTCTAACTTGAACTCCAAGTTGTAACTTTACTGGAGAGTGGGTTAAGCAGAATTATGGTCCTGAGTGTATCCCAGTTGCTACCACGCTCTAAATCAGAAGGTAGCTCTACTTAAAAGCTGGAGAAAAAGGCAACATCTTTTGACTTATTGCAGTGGGGCTGGTTAGTAGATGTTTTGGTACTGGTTGATATCTGTGGAAGTCTGGTGTACTTGCTAGTATGTGGTGGCCACATACCTGCAGAAGTGCTTACTGTGGTAAGCAAGACTTAGAAATGTCCATAGTGCAGCTGGCTGAGAGCAGCTTGTTAATGCTACTGAGCTACAAGAAAGCTGGGGAAGAGAAGCTGTTGGTGGAGTTGGTGGAGCTTCTGCAATAAGTCACTGAGCTGGGGGAGAAAAACTGTCTGAACATCAGGCATAGTACATTTGGACAAATAGAAAATGAGAGACACACCACAGCTTTACCCAGTGCAGGCTGGGGTGGTGCTGGCTCTCAGGGATGGAAGCCCTGTGCTGTGAGGCAGGTGGAGGTTTTCCTGCTATGGTCAGAGTGATTGCTGAGGCACTAATGTAGGGCGGGGGTCGGTGCCCTCCTGGGGGAGGCACAACCCTGAAAATGGAAGGTGCAGCTCTGGGAGAGTACAGGCAATGCATGGAGCCAGCAGCAGGCACTGGCTGGTGCTGCAGGTGAGGCTGGAGTTGTGCCTCTGGCTCAGCTCTTTGGGACTCTCCAATGGCTGGCAGGGAAGCCGAAGCACCAATCCAGCCATCTGTGCTGCAGGCTTCCTTAGCCCTGGTGCTGATGGGCCTCATGGTGATGGGGGTGGAGGCTTGGGCCATCAGTTGGGGCTTTGAGTTTTCTCTCCTGATTTTCACTTCTCCCTGTCAAATGATCCATTCTCTAAATGCAGGCAGAGTCAAGCCAATCCTCTGGCTCTTCTTGGGCAAGAGAGGAGATAAGCTCCAGCTTTTCAGATATCTCATCTGTCTCTTACCCAGAAGGGCACAGGTGATGGCACCTCTCACAGCACAGTGGCACTTGGTTCCCGGCTCTTTAGAATCTTCACTTGACGTGGGCTGTCTTGTTAGCAACCTGCTTCTTTCTGCTTAGTGGCCAGTGTAAAAGAGGAGAGGATAGCAATTCAGAGCTGGTAGTGGTCATGGCTCTTTCAGTGTCCTTGATGCCAAGCAGGAGAAGATAGAGACCTGGCTGTCCTTGGTAGCCTGAGATACAGGTAATTTCTGACCCTTTTGTAGCATCAGCCCGGCACGGTGTGGATCAAGATCTTCTGTTAATTTGTTGGTGGGCCTCCTTTTTATTTTTTCTGTCCTAGCTGAGATATTTGCTAGGAGTCTGTAGATGGACAACATACTTGTCTTTCCCTGAGGTATGTACCTTGTCTCACCACAGGTTTCACTCCCCTTTCCTACAGGGACTTCTTGTAGGAAGAGCAAGGGAATATGGCTTGTGGGCCCACAAAGGCTCTTGCACTGAGCAGGAGCACAATGTAACAGCACAGTGCTACTTGACACAGTGACACTCTGTACGTAAAAATATTCACTGGAAAACTGGTCCAGTAAAAAACATATTAATCCCAAGAGGTCACTGTGATCTCTCTCATTTAAGCATTACACTCACTTGCTTTGCAAACAATTCTCTTCTCTAGCTCTCTGGCAAATTTAAGGCAACCTGTAAAAAGCAGAAGGCAATCAAAGTACTCATTCTTTACTGTAATGTGAGCAAAAATATCCTCTCTATTGCTGCCTCTGCTCTTAGGAATTTTTCAGTAACTTTTGTGTTCTGTACAATGTTTTCCTTTTTCCATCAGGTTATCAGCTGTCACCCTGGCCATTGGTACTGCGCAGCAAAAAGTAACATGGCTACTTTTTTTTGGCATCAATAGCACTCTTGCTGTAAACTGAAGCAGTGAACTAACAGGGTTTCATTGACCAGTGTTGGATTTTCACAGCAGGCCCCCTGGGGCATACCAGCTCTGCTCCTGGTGGCAGCCTTTTGTGCCATTGATTTTAAGTGTAAGATGGTGGTACAGCATACAGGATACTGGAACATCATTGAGAGAGTTAATATACACTCTGGTTGGTCTTTATCTCCTGCAAGCAAAGGGTAATATCATGACACTATGGTTGCATACATATGTGTGTGTGATCAATGATATTTGAGCCAGCAGTATGCCAGGAGATTTTTAAATAAACAGGTGGGCCTCAGGTTGCAATTAGAAAGTTCAAGGCTGATAAAAACACTCGATACGTTACATTTCCTTAGGAAAGGTAAAAGTTTCCTCTCTGCACTTGTACAAATCTAGAGTATCTCCTGTGCCTGGGAAGGATTTACCCTTGTGTTACAGTTCAGAGTGAAAACTGATGTGAGCATGTGTACCTTAGGGAAGGAATAAAAGATGGGGGCAAACCCGCTGTTTTGGAGTACTTCGTGTAAAGTGACAGCACCAGTGCCTGTAGATAGTTCAGGTGAATATTTTATAACTTTGTTAAGGGATACTGTGGGACCTGGGACTTGTCTGTGCCAGGTTTTATATGCCATATGACCAGCCTGTAGGTTTTTTCGGCTGTGCTGTAGCAGGCCCTGCTTTAGCCCTTCTCCAGCAGTGCCTTGAGAGTTTTTTGTGCATCTGTTTGCTCCAGGTGGCCGGAAGTCTCTACCATAGTGTCCATCCCACCTTCTCTGCTCTGCCCGTTGTCACGGTGCGGCTGAGAAGCCCTGTGAGTTTCCTGCTGGTTAATGTGTGCTGCTTCACAGAGCTGCACAGAGCCTTGACCCGAGAGTGGCTTCTCCCCAGGTTTTGAGCAGGTTGCACCTGCGTTCCCTGGGAGCAGCACAGAGGCAGCAGACTAAACCACCTGCAGCAAAGACCTCCAAGTGCATTCTGAGAGAAAGGCAAGCGAGCAGTGAAGCAGGAAAAGAGGATAAATGAAGAAAATAGGCACCTCGAGACAAATATGATATGATGGGCAAGATTAACTTACCTAAAGGGACTGACTAAGCTAAAAGAAGCAGGAGCAAAACAAGATGTTTTTAATGTGGTGCACAAACTCATTAATCAGCCTAAAACGTTGCTTGTGTAGCATTCCGTGCCCTACACAGCATGCAAGATCTATAAATCTGTCTGATCTATATGGAAAATTTGTGGGTCAGGACAAGCAGAGAATGCAGCATCAAATAGAAGAAAGCAACTGCCAGTAAAGCCAGTGATAAAGAAGTATTCAAACACTCACAGGCTAGTGGAAATGACAGCTTTGAAATGCTTGCACAGTGGGCCTCTTCTTGAGGCACCCAGTTATTAAATATAATGTTTTCTTATCAAAGTCTTAGAGATGAGCAGCTTTGATAGCATATATTGAAAGTTATTGTCTGTTTCTTAAGCTTGCTTCTTGTTCATTACAGAAGACCCTGAGTTAGAGGATAATTGAATGAAAGAACCATTTCAAGGAATTATCTGGATAATTAGTTATGATAAATACGATTTTGTTTTAGAGCACTGAAATAATAGTAACCACTGAGTTGAGACAAGAAATCATATGGGATGCCTTTCATGTGAACATATTTATTATCTGGTTTAATTAGCAAACCAAGTCCTAAATGCCTAATGTAAAGTATTTGTCTGGGGTTTCTGTTTGTTAAATGACTTAATTTCTGAAAGTCCATTATGCTGCAATTTATATACACATCTTTCTATGGCTACACTGGTGGCAGGGTTTTACAAAAGGACAGCAAAGTTAATTATGGAGAAATATTAACATTTTGAACTAAGTTGGATTTCTTTTTTTTCTGTTGAGTCCTTGATTTGAAAGTTTTTGTGTATATTTGACTTACTTCTAGTGGCTGAAGCCCTTAGACTATTAAAGTCCACAAAAGCTACTACAAACAATGTTAGTTCTAGGATTGAAACTCACCAAAGCAAGAAAAGTCTGACTGAAATTGAAATGCTTTACTTAACTTTCTCTCTTAAGCCTAGTCCTGGATGCACATCTAGAAACTTAGAACCCAAGCTGTTCTCTGGCACCAAAATAGTCCTCATAACAGGAATTTCTGAAGACTGTCTGTGATCAAGAATAACCAAGGAAGCTGATCAATGTTGGCCTTTCTGATTAGAATTTAACAAGTTTTGCATTTTTTCCATGTTTCAGTTTATAATCTTTAGACATCAAACAGCACACAAAACAAATTCTTGGTGTAAAATACTCAAACCCACAGAGTTCCATTTGCACCTGGAAATCAGTCCTATGAAACTTGCTGTTTCTGTCTGCATTCTGGGTATATCAAACACGCATTAGTTATTACTGTTGGAGAGGATTTTTGGAGGCATTGGAGAAATTACTTGATTTGTAATCAAGATTACATGGGAAATCAGGATCTCAGGGGAGTTTGCTAATGGAAAAAACCCTCTCTAAGAGTTGTAAGGCAGTTCATTAATGTAACACCTACCTCACTCACTTTTAATTTTATCCTGATGGTTGGAAAACCTGACATGGACGCAGAAAACCAAAGAGCCCTGTAATCCCTTCCAGGGCTTTTAGAGCTGGGCCTGTCATGGTGCTAATGCAGCTGCAGTCGGTGCAATGAAGGCACCTCCCTTCTGACTGGTAGGGGCAGAGTAATTGATTGCACCTGATCCCCCCTATCAGTGAAAGGCTCCAGATTCCTGCCTCGGTCCTGTAAATAAATGGTTTCAGGTTTCCCTTCCTTGTGTGCTACACTGGAGAATGATAGTTTGATAGCTTAATTTGCTTTTCTCTTTTTTTATGATAGCATTTAAAGGAAAGAAAATGCTGTTGACAAGTGCTGTAGCATTAAAGCTCCCTTAAATCCAGAGTCCTGCCACTGGCCTATCAAGTTTTTTTTTTCATGTGAGTGGCAATAAAGAAACTATACTAAAAAAAATAGGACTTTTATTGGCTGTGGATTTAAGGTTAATTATAAGCCAGAAATTCAAACGAGGCTTCCTGATACTTTGGAATATTGTAGCAGGCCAGAAGGAGGTCTCAAACATACCTGAGCTAATGTCAGCAGAGAGCGGCTCACTGTCTGCTGACTCCTTTCTGAATCCAAGCAAGACTTGGCTGGATGTCATGTAGAGCTCACCCCAGTCTGGAGGGCCCTCGAGCAGCACATGGGGTGCGTTGTGCACACCTTTACCGTACGAGTCTCCTCCCCTGGGCTGGCAGGCAGAGGAGAGATCCCTTCCCACTAATCTCCTACTTAGGGTGTATTTTGAGCAATCAAGTGATTCGTTGACCTTGCATCGCCTTTCTGGCCTGCAGTAAATTTTACCTCTTAATGCAAGACTTGACTAGGCTTCTTGTAATTCCTGAGGCCCTTTACAGATCTGCTGTGCAGTCATGATTTTCAGTGTGAATTTGGGGGTTTACTTGAGTTCTATCTCAAAGTGAAATTTAATTTCTCAGCATTTATCATCATCATCATAACCAGGCCTATGTCAGTCTTTGGAAAATGAAGTTTGTTCTACAGCAACGGGACATTCAAGAGCTATGTAGTTTTGCAAAGCATATCATATATACCGCTTTTTTTCTCAGATAGAAAAAATATTTTACTGTTTTTCATATATTTGCATGAGTACTCTCAGAAATAAATAATTTGGTAAAAAGAGATGGGGTTTGGAGTCTGGACACTTGAGGTCTGGTACTTTATTAATGCATTGTTTTCCCTTTGATAAAATTATTTTCCTTTCCCCATGTTCCCATTTGTAATGTAGTACAGGACAAAGTTATTCTTCTTGGAAAAGTGCTGGGTAGAAAATGTGTGTTAGGTATTTCTAAATTCTCAGTAAAATATATTTTTTGTCAAAAAATCATCTGACACCTAATAAATTATTAACTCTTAGAAAATTTATTACTTCTTTAGAAGGGTTTCTCAAACATTTTACTGTAAATTTAATGGACTGTTTCATCAAAATTTATCATAATTATTATTTAAATAAAAATAGTTGATAAAGAGTTCTTAAAAATTGAAAATTCTTATAGCATTCAATAGATATTTAGCCAGAAACTTTTATAATATTTAATTTCATTTTAAGCGAAGTCTTCCATGAAGTAGTTTGAGAAATAGAAAGGGGGGAAACCCACATCTTAAGAGCAATAAAAAATTATAGAACCATTTCCTAATGGTTTTGAGTCATAGATTTGATAAGTTCTAATTGCTGCAAAGTATGTTTGTGCACGCTGTGACTTCCTCTGGAAGTATTTGTTAATATAAAGGCCACATAATGCAAGAGAGAACTTTGAAGGGATTTTTTTTTGGTAGTAGCCACAGAATAAGAATGGCAGGGTCTTGTTGCACGTTGTCCTGAAGGACCCATTGGGGTGGTTGTTTGTGCCCCAAACTGTGCATGATAGAAGAGATGCTTCTGTGATGAGCACAACTGATTTATACCTGCACGTTCAGCCTGCTCAGGAAAGACCTTTCTATTTTTTACGAGGTACAGGATTGAAAGGATTTCTTTGTCTCATTGAATTAAATCCTCCTGCAGTCCCAGACAGTCACCTTACCATGTTGCCTCCCCAAACCAATAAAGCTCCACTGTAAAATACCTGAATTTCCTGCTTCTTAATGCTTGTCCAGAATTCCCTTCCTCTGATGGTTAGAAATCATGCTCCCAGCCTAACCTTATTTATGTCCAGCTTCTACCTTTTTGTTCTTGTGCCAATACTGGCCTTTAGCCTAAATAGCTCTTCTCCTTCCCTGGTGTTTACCTCTTTGATATATTTATAGAGAACAATTATATTCCCTCTCAGCCTTCATTTGTTAAAGAGTTTCTCTTCTCAGCTAAGCTTTCTATTTCCCTGATCATTCTAGAAACTGTTCTGTGCACCTGCTCCAGTTTAGTTAGCTTAAATTCATCATTTCTGGGAATGCAGATGACCAGAGTGCCCATAGGGCTCCAAAGGACATTTCAGTTGTTCCCCATGCACTGTCTTGTGCAATTACCTTTGCTCAGTATCACTTGTGATGAGATAGCTCACTCATGTCTTCCTTCTCGTCCAGCTGATGCCCTCCCATCTTCTACCTGAATTTCCCATCTGTCCCTTACTACTGCTGTCCTCCTCTGCAGTATTTCATCCCTTTTCTCCAAACTCCTTTTAATTATCATGTTTTATTTAATGGCGACGCTCACAAGCTTTGTCTTATCAGCATATTACTTAACTACCTTCATATTCTTTTTGCTGAGTCCACTAAAGTAAATATTGCTGAATAAGACTGGCTATGAAATCAGTCTTTGAGAACACCTGTATTTACCTCCTTTCAGTGCCTTGCTAAGTACCTGCTCCTATGAAGTCAAATAGTCTAGGTAATTTCCCATACAGGTTTATATATAACAAATGTTCTTCTCAACTCCAAATACACTGTAGAAAAAAAGTTAGATTAGGCCAACCTATTTCAGATTAAACTATTTTGAGTTTTATTTTACCATGTCCCCTTATTTCTCTAAGTTTGATTATTTCTTTTTGCAAATTGATTTGGATATGTCACTGAAACTTATTACTGGTATTTTTGACGTGCAGATAGTATTTTTTGCTACTGCTATCACAGTATATTTTTATATAGTAGTTTTCCTAGGGTATTTTGGATAGATGTGATTTGGACACATCAATTGCATAAGTACTTTGACTCTGTGCCACCTCACTTTAGCCCCTGTTTTATAGTGATCCTACTTTTTTGCCATTATTCTACATATCTGAGTATTCTGTACTGTCACCTTTAGTGAAACTATGCTAAAGTGAGTGAAGCTATGCTAAAGTGCTTATTTAGCTTATGGGTCCTACCAAGATGATGTTTATTGATTCCATCTTCAGTGTATCCTGACCGTGCTCTTTTCTTTACTATTTATGTATCAAGGTAAGAAGAGGTTTACTGTGCATTTACTTTTCCTTTGAACACTTTCCACTTGTGTTATGACAGTTCCTGATTTATCCTTTATATAACCCTCCAATAACTGTCATCATGTCATCCATCCATCTCTGGTTGTTGTTGTTGTTGTTGTTGTTGATTCACTCTTTCTGAGTATATCAGATGTTTTAAGTCTCTGACCATTCCAGTTGTTGTTTCTCCTTGGATTCTGGTCTGAAGTATTCAAAGTAGACACAATACTAAAGCAAAGACTTTTACACAATGCTGAGTGAGTAATTAATAGTTCATGTATTTCACAGGCTATCCTCCTGCTTTTATACTGTGGTTTTGTACCTTTATGTCATTTGTATTAGCCCCACATTGCTGAACTGTGCTTACTTTGTAATGCCCTGTAATCCTCACACCCTTTTAGGCTGAATTGCCACTTAACCAGTTGTTCCCTATCTTGTATTTGTGTGAGCTGATTATTCCTGCTTAAGTGTTGTGCCCCATGTTTGTTCTCCCACTTGTATTGAATCTCATTTTTGCAAGCTATTTATCCAATTTGCCAATGCAATTTGAATTTCAGTCCTGTTCTCCATTGTTCTCACAGCTTTAGTCATTGTTCATAAATTTCATAAGCACATGCAGCATCCCATCATCCCCATCATTAATGATAATAGCGAATGGTCTTGGAATGGGACAAAGTTGCAGGACTGCGGTAAATATGTTCTTTCATTTTTATGGCAGTGTATTGAGTGCTGTTCTCTTAGGATAAACTTAAAAAGTTGTTTTAATTACTTGTCAGTCTTCATCTCTTTCTTGTGGGCATCTTCACTATAATTTTTAATGCAGATTTCCATCCGACATGCTCTGTGAAGTTTTTCCTTTCTCCACATTTAGAATGCATATACCAGATATGATTTTATCCATTCGATTTAGAGGGCTTTTTATGCCTTCTCATGTAGGTCTCTGAGATCTTTGGTTCAACTGACTTCCATAAGCAGGTCTTCAAACTCACCTGCTCAAAATAAAAAGACTGTAATTATGAGCCAGGATTGTCCCATCTTTAACAGAAGTTGATTTGAATTATAAACTCCTTTCCTACTGTTTGTTGTTTGATAATGTCCTTATCGTTTCACTGTCTATATATTACATTGTCTTTTGTTGGTTCGATGATTGATCAATGAGTTTTTCTGCTACCAGCCTAGAGGGTCTGGGTCCTTATGTTGAGAATAGGTTTTGTTTTTGGCCTGTTTTGGGGATTTTCTTGGTTTGGTTTGCATAAGACTCTGCTGCCACAACACGCATTTAGCTAATTGCTGTTTTGTAAATACCTTCTCTGACATTCCCCAGTGGAAACAGGGATGTCCTTGGCTTGATATTTGGGTTGCTTTTTGCTGTGCCTGGGTGCAAGGGAGTCCTGAGGATGCTTAGGTCTGGCTTCAGAATCTGAGCTGGATGTGCTGAGGCACTCCAGGGACTGGGGAATAAAGCAGGCATTGAGACTCTCTTTTTGGTCCAGTGCTTGCTCTTGAAGCCCAAATAGATCTAAAAGCAATGACATTATTTTGGCATTTAGCAGTCACTTTGTACTCACCTGTAACTGCTGGAGACTGCTGTCCTGGCAGGGCTCAGGAAGAGATGCAAATCTCAAGCGACAGTAATCTATCAGGTCTTCTTTGCTTTTCAAACTGGGCTATAATTTATGTTAGAAATATTGTATCTTTTCCAGTTTAGAACATTTCTCTCTCCTCTCCCATTAAGTGTCATCACTGTATAGACGGGGAATGATTATCAGCATTTTTTGATGACATAGCCAACTTTTTGTTCAGCTTTGCAGATCTCATAAGGAGGCAGCAAAACTTGCCTATTGAAAATAACCCTGAATGTGAAATAGGACTTTGTTACAAGAGACTCTTTTCCATTGAGTTAATTTGTCTTCTTTTTTTTTTAAATCAGATATTAGGATACCCAGATACTTGAAGTTGCCTTTTGCTGAGGAATTGATGTCTAACACTTTGATTTTTGCTTGGACTCTTACTGAATGAAAACTGGCTGGGTATTTACATGAATTGGATAACTTTGGAGAATGAAAGCTCAGCTTTTGTCTTTTGTGTGTATAAGATCTGATTCCTTGCTTTTTTCAGCTCTTCGAGCACTAGAGATTTACATGTACCCTGCTATGTATCTGAAAACTAGCCAGAGATCCTGCTAGATTTTCATGTAGGCTTTGTGCTGCTGCTAGATTTTTTTTGGAAGCAATCAGAGGTATCGCATTTCTTCATTACATTTTGATATATATTCTTTCAGTATCTCTATATATATTCCTCTGCTTTTGGAGATATGAGGCCATTATCATTCCATTAAGAAATTTCTAAGCATGAATGGTTCCAAAATTTTTAGAACAAAGAATACACAGCTGTGACCCTTGGATTGGTGAGCCACAGTGCAGCCAAAGCTTTGAAATGTTGTACAAAAAATATATGTATTTTAAGTTTATTTTCTTTTATGTGTCACTAGCAAATTTGATAACGTACTAAAATGTCGCTTCTTTAATAGGTCAAATTAGGGACAATTATGAAACACCTATGTTTAGGAGGAGGGGAAAGCTTATATAAAGCAAAACCAAGATGAAATAGACCTTGATCCAGGCTTTTTTCTGGAATGCTCTTTGGTGCTTGTGAATTCTGACTCCTGGCTGTAATGTGATGCTCCTCGGTAGTGTGACAGCTTCAGCTTTCTGCCTGAATGATCTCATCACAAACACGTACTAAGAGTCAAAAATGAAAAAATGAAAACTCTCATATTGCTTATCCGCCCATCGTCTTGGCGAGGAGAAACTCATAATGTCTGTACAGAACTTCAGACATAAAAATGCTCTATAAATGCTTAGTGTCATTTAGATGAACGGAGAGAAGGCTGAGAATGGGATATGATTGCTATCTATAAATGCTTTATGGAGGTAAACTCTACAAAGGGAAAGAGAGATTTAAGGTAGAGGACAATGCTGGCACAAGAAGAAACAGATGTAAGAGGGGTATGAATAAATATAGGCTGGAAATAGGAAGGTTTCTGTTACAGAGATGCAGTAGCCTTCAAGACAGAATCACAAGTTAAAATCTTTCCTGCTTATTAGATGGAGTTTCAAGTCTTAGAATCATATGCTGTGGTTGCTTGTGCAGAGGGAAACAAACTTTGGGAAACCCTTTCCATTGCCTACTGGGCTGACCAGAGAAATCTTTGGATAAAATCAGATGTCCTTCAGAAGGTCTCACCCCTCACGGTATGGTCACAGTCTGAACTTTTTATTCCTCTGAAGGGAAGCAGAAACATAGTGTGAACTGGTTTTCTTTGCCCAAAGAAAACATCTTCATCCTTACTTTAATTGATTTGTACTTTATATCCAAGGACAGAATCTCTTTGCATCATTTATCCATAAATATCCTGCAAGAGCAAAGTATAACTTCCTGAAAGTGGGGTACAGAAGCTTTAGTTATGTTTAATTTACACACCAGTACATTTTTTTTGCTAGACCCTTCATTCCTGTGATCCTAAAACTCCTTGCTTCTGCTGCCAGGGAAACAGGGAAGGAAGGCTATGCAAAGGGTGGAAAAATGTAGATGCAGTTAAGCTTAATATTTAAGTGCAAGTAGTCACCTGCCTCTAAGGGCAAAAAGTGAGGCTGTTATTTGCTATTGAACCAGCTCAGATAAGTTGGATTTTTGCACAGGAACTTGGGCTTCTCAAGACCTACAGGAAAAACATAATACAGTGAACAAAAGGAGCCGCTTAGCAGTCAGCAGGATATTCCAGTTGGTCGACTTGAGTCATCTAGTGCAAGTAGCAGAGTGGAGGGGTTTTTCTTTCATGAATGGAAAGAAAAGCTACTCCAGAGGCAGTTCACAGCAGGGACATAACTCAAACTTTCATTGCTTTAAAAATAGCCCTGTGGGACTACCTAGCCAGGCTGGGAATATAATAGGGAACAGACAAAAAGCCTAAAAATTTACCATTTGGAAATCTACAACTTTGATGGAATCAAACTGAAAATAGTTTCAGTGTGTGGAATTTTTTGTTGTTTAGCCTTAGGAAGGGTCTTTAACTTTAAAGTTTGGAGTCATCTGCTACAACTTTGACAGGTAAGCCCCATTCTGGACAGCTGGATTAGGGTTATGTGATGTGTAATATTTCTGCAGAAGGGAACTAGAACTGCTATTTGTGGAAACATAAGATTACTGATAATTGTGCTCACTCCATGCTATTAATTAGAGGCTAAGCAATGATATTGCTGTTGCCATTGACAAATGAGTCTACAACCTTGGGGTTTTTTTGATACTAGCATTAGGAAACAGAAATCTATTCCCCATTTGCCATGGTATAGAAAAGGAAGAACGACTATTAGGCTTGCAGCTGAAAAAAAAGTAATTTGCAAAGAGCCATGAATTCAAGCTGGCCTCTATATTAATTAACTAAGAAGGCCCTGGTGGATAATTTGCCTCCAAGTGGCAGCCGAGCTGTCTTCTTGCATGAGAGGGAGACCAAAATTACACTGCACTGATCCATAGTGACTGTAGGCTCATGCTCAGAGCTCGATTTTGAGGTGAAAGCAGTTCCAGGATTCCAGTTCCAAGGTGATGAATTTAAGGTGTTCTTGTGAGACTTGTGCCATAACCCAAAGGAAATATTTCTGACTGTGATCTTCATTTTTTGACTATGAAAACTGCAGGCTATGTTTGTTTCTTGGGTGATAAACCCAGTGTGATGCTTTGTGTTGCTAATGTGGTGCAAAGCAGCTGCAATGCTCTGTGGTTTGGAGCTAACTCTTCTTGATGGGAATGGGGCTACCTGGGGGAAACCTGGGCTCTCATATATTGTTTAAAAACCAGATAGCAGATGTCTGTTATCTACAGCTTGCTTTCCTGTGTTCCAGCTTTTCCCTACAGAAAGCATCTGCTAAAGTTATTTTGAAGTAAAATGCAAGGGTTAGGGAAGAGTAGATTTTTTTGGTAATATATGAGGAACTTCATGGTGTGATGTTAGAAAGTCATTGAATGTTGTCATCCTGTATGAGTCTGATCTCTATCAAACAGAACCATTCCTCACAAAGTTGTTTAATTCTGAAAAAGAAATGGTGCTCTATTAGTTCTTATATTCCATGCTGATACTGGAAGCTTAAGCATTTTCATTTACGGCCCTTCTATTTTACATGTTTTTTGTCAAATTTCAAATCACAGTTGATTTAGTGCTGCCTGCATCAATAACAGTGATGACATCTGTGGAACAATACTTTCCAAATCCGTTAAATCTCCCAGAAGTACATTTGCTGAAACACTTTCCTATGTTTATATAAGTGGTTGGGTCATTAAAGAATTGAGAGAAGATTAAAAAAGAGATGGGAAAAAACCTCCACGCTTTCTGCATCTACAATTACAGTGATGCTTTGACTGGGAAGCACTTGAGCATGGCCTCAACTGGGCAATCTCCTCCTAGTGTATTATACACAGTAGTTGGGTAATATATTGCTCCTACTAGTTTCATGTACCTGAATAATGCAGACCATCAGTGGGCTGAGAAAGACCCCAATAAACTGGACAAAAGTAATGAAATGTGTCTATATTAGGATACAGAACCCCACAGAGGCTAGCTCTCACCTCCCCGCTTGTTTTCATACAGTATCAAGCACAAATTAAGCTGCGATATATTTCTAGATATGGAATCCTCTGGATAGTAAAGATTATTAGCTTTGGAGGTTATGTCTACATAAAAAATGGCAGTGTGGGAAGTAGAGTTTGCTGGTGTTGATTAAGCTGGAGCACACATACCCCAGTCCCTGGCAGGATTGCAGTGGTCCCACTGGAGTCTGTGCTGCCACAGCTCCACGCTTCCCGCGAATTACACCGGATTAGATCTACCATGGGACACATTCCTGGCCCGCACTTCAAGCTTGCTTTTGTCGGCTACATAGAGATGCTGTGAATGTAAAACAGGAGGAAACCTCTTACCAGACACAAATACCTGTCCACCCCCACTGCTGCACTCAGAGACTCCTTCCTTCCTTGCGGGTTCGAGGGTTTCTGTACCAGGGTGGGTGGTGACAGGTCACAGACATCTGTGGACCTGCAAGGCCACTACTACCCCTCCTTTGCACTGTTTGTGCAAGGGCTGACCACTGCAAAGAGAAAGCCAAGATTGGCAGGTTAAAATTTTTTTTGGCTAAAAAATCCACAAGTTTCGAGAGAAGAAGTTTCTGCTCTGCAGGAATTTGTCCTTTAACTGCTCTGTTTAAGTGGCAAAGTTGGATTACTGCTTCTGTTAAAGGTAACATACAGGACTGGAAAGGAGACTTCAGAGTTAATTGAGTGCCATCCCTGGCTAGTGCAAGCACTGTATTACATCAGCTTTACTGTAAGAATGTATATTAAAACCAGGTTTTTTATCCCTCTTGTTCCCTTCAAAAAACTAATCTAATTGTTGAGTCCATATTTTTCAAGCTCAAGAAATCCAATTTTAAGCTTGTACTCATTTTTTCTTGGGTGAACTCTGATTTTAGCTGAAATAATTTAGTGTATAACAATCGTGTTTCTTTCAGTCTCTCTGTCTCAACTTTCTTTTTGACTTTTCCCCCAAAATAAGTTCTTCAGTCCTTTGATTATCCCTATAATTCTTTCTTGTACCTCTTCCATTTAAAATTTTATTTCTCCTAATAGAAAGTATCCTTCCCCACCCCTACAGAAACAGCTCTTGTTTATGTGTGCTGGATTAGCTTTTTACACATTTGCTTTTCCTCATATTAGTGGCCCACTGCCCTCTTAGAAATCAACAAGCAGAAATAAATCCTTCTTCTTCTTCGTCGTCTTCTTCGTCGTCTTCTTCATCGTCTCCTTCTTCTTCTTCTTCGTCTTCTTCTTCGTCTTCTTCTTCTTCGTCTTCTTTGTCTTCTTCTTCTTCGTCTTCTTCTTCGTCTTCTTCTTCTTCTTCTTCTTCACCATTTCTCAGGGTGGATCATTCAGCCTATAGGAGACTTTCTTGCTGTTAGTCCCAAAAACTGTCATCCCTCAGTTGGCACTACAAGATTTCTTTCCATTTTATTAACCTAATCTTCAGTGGTATCCATTTCTTTCTGTACTGTAGTCCAGTTCTTCTCTTCACTGAAAACAATTTCCATTTCTGAGCTATTTTTCTTTATTAGTGTTTCCTAATGTTTCTTCCCTGATCGTTAGTGACTTTTATCAAGTTATATAAAGTTAGGTCAGAGCTGATTTTTAAGGAACCTTATTTCCTAATTTCCTTTCAACCATAAGCCTTCCCCTTCAAAAAGCACATTCTATGTCTGACTTGAGACAGGTTCTCATCCTCACAACTTCTCTGCTAATCCCCAACTCTTCCTGTTTTACTATTAATTCCCCATTTGTTATCACAGGCTTCGCTAAAGTTAAGACAGATGGGATCAATCACGTCCTTTCTCTAGAGTGTAGGTTATCTTGTCAAAGAAATGTATGAGGTTAATCTGCTACAATCTACTTTTGTTAAACCCATGCTGTATTTTATGCCATTTTCGTTTGACCTCTGTGTCTTTAATTATCTTTTCCTTAAAAGCTGTTCTGAAGCTTTATATACCACTGAAGTCAAAATTCAAGGACTATGGTTATCCACACACCTTCTCTCCTGCTGGCTAAATACAGGCACGATATTTTCTAGTCATTTGTCTTACAGTATCTTACTTGGTAGATCTATCACTAAGTATTGCTAGATGAACAAGAGGTTTCAGATTACAGTAGTGCATTTCTGGTTCAAACCCTTTACACATTTATATAAAGGTTCTGATGTTTATTGGGAATTCTTGCCCAAATAAAAACAACCCCTGGGATTAAGAGTTGCATCCCACAAAACACAGAAGCGTAGTGAACAGAGGACCACAAGTAAAACAATTTTCATTGCAGTTTGGCTAAAAACATGGGGGGTAAAGTGGCACTGGTCCCTGGAAAGTGTGTTAGGCTGAGGTACCTCAGCTGGGGCAGGTCTCACTTTGTTGTTAACTATCATAAGGGGAATTACTGCCCGGTGAAGGGAGAAGGTAAACCAATGTAAGTTTCAATCTGCGACACTGTGGAGGAGGCTCTTCAACAAGGGATTGCTGGGCTGCTGGCTCTGTTAATTAAAATCACAGAAGAATATTTAAATTAGAACCTGGAGAAGATCCCACAGGTATGGGAGTAATACAACCCCCGATGCATCTCCAGAAAGGATAGTAAAGGCAAATCCAGCTGGTCAGACCTCAGCTGACTGACAGGAGCATGAGCAGTGACATCTCCAAATCTGCAGATGATATTAAGAATGTTTTCTGGTTAGTCAAATACTATGCTGATAGTGAGTAACTTCAGAAAGTGTTATCCACAAAACCCAGCAGATGAAAAAAGTAGAAAACTGTAGGGTGACACAATTAGAGAGAAATAATCTAAATTGTGCTTGTGCAATGCTGAGCATTTAGATGGTAGTTACAACTCAGGGAAGAGATCTTGGAGTTGTCCTTGACAGTCCTCTAAAATCACTGCTTGGATATCATGGCAAAGAAAAAGTCAGCACAATGTTAAGCATCACTAGCAATGTGCTGAGAGCAAACCAGAAAACTCTATTTTGCTCTTATCCAAAACTTTGATGCACCTTTTGAGTACTTTGTGTGATTCAGGACTGCACTATTTAAGAAGCATATAGCGGATATAGAAAAGATACTGGTAAGGGCAGCCAACTAAGAGGGTGAAGAAATTTTCCTTATGAAGAAACGCTAATAAGGCTAAGATTTCTCAGGATGGAGTGAGGGCTAAGGGGAATATGATGGTAGTTCATGACATCACCGATTGGCAGATAATGTAGTACAAATCCAGGACCATACCTAGGGGTCTAGTCTGAGGTCTAGGTCTCTTGATTTGCTAACCCAGACCAGACCTTGTCTAGTGCAAGACTAGAACAAGAAGTATGCATTAAAACTAGCAGAAATTGGTTTGAAATAGACACAAAGAGCTACTTTTTACATCCCTGAGAGTTAATATCTGAATCTTTTGCACCAGGAGGCTGTGGAGGCAGATTGCATCAGTGGGGTCAGAAGAGAAATGCACAAATTAATGGACATTAATTTAGGTCCATAAACAGGAGCTAATGGAAATAATCAGGGATGTACACCATAAAGTCTTCAGTCCAGGAGCCGTGAAACCTGCAGGACTATTAGGAAGATAAATAGTTAAGTAACTGCTTCTCTCTCTGCTAATGGAGAGTACTGGGCTAGAAGGTCTGACCCAGCAGGGCTTCTCTATGCTTGTTTTGCAGGTTCCCCTGACAGAATGGGATTTGTTGTTGTAAGTGGATTCCTGAACTGGAAAAGGTTGTCTTTGAAAAGGGTCCACAGTCATTTTCCAGAGGACTCATTCCTATTCCAGTGGGAACTACTGTGTATTGCACAGTCCCTTACCAAGAGGTCTGTCCTGACCTATTCTCAGCTAAAACTGTGTATTTAATTCTGGCTGGAGATCAGACATGCTCCTTATCCAGCTTTTTGGCCTGCATGGGCTATCCTTCTGACTAAGAAGAAAAATAAAAGTATATGGACACAAATGTGCCCACATAAGAAAGGACAGAAGTGTGGTTATTCAAACTCAGTATTTTTGAGTAACTTTTGCTGAGGATGTGTAGAAAGGCAGTTATTTGTTTTATTGAAATCCTCATTAGCTTCTTGTAAGCCCTCCCTCTTAGTCAGTTCCTTACCTTATAAACTCCATTAGCTTTGTGTGTTTTGGGTACTGTAGAATGTTTGCCAAGACAGAGAAATTGTAGCTTGTTTTCCATTTTCTTTCTGTTTGTTTTTACCTGAGGGGGGAATCTACCATTATGTGGCCAAGTAAGAAAGGGTGTAGCTGTACCATTCAACCCCTTTTCAAGATAACAAGGTATTTTGTTTCTGACTTCTGTCTGACCTCTTAACTGGTCTTTTCTAGTTTGTCCTTTAAAAATATCTGTGCATATGAAGGCAGAAGGATGATGCAATGCCTGTCACTGTAGGGTCTTCCAGAGACTGCAACTTTGCACACAGAAGCATTGTTCCTGAACAAGGTGGTGCTGGGGGGATACAGAGAGATTGGGCATGCTGATGCAATTGGATGGCAAGATTGTAGGGTGAGGGACAACGATTGCACTTCTGCGCTTACCAGGAAAAAAAGAAATTCACAAGTATTTGTGAATTCGGAGAAGATGGAGCCTTTAAGCAAAAACAAAACCAGACAGAAACCAAACAAGGAGGGAGAACAATACTTCTGAATAAGTCAGGAAACAGAACAGAAATTCTAATAGACCTAGGTAAATAAGATTTGGATCCAATTTAAATAACACAAACCATTAAATACCAGCTAAGACATTCACAGTGGTAAGACGCAGAGGGATGCAAATGTACTAAATTGAGCACGACGGTGAGGGACATTATACCACTCCCACATGGTACAAGTCAACATCTGCTTTTCCAGGAGGACGGTTGCTTTCAGTGGAACGTCCTGCTGAGATGTGTGCTCCTGCCTAGATGGGAGCTTGCAGCAGCCACTGAGCCCCCTCCAGGCTTCACTGGCAGCCTAACGTGCTGAGAGACTAGAGGTAAGAGACACCACACCCTTCTCTTGAAGACAATAGTTGTGAATATTTGACTGTTTAAAATCAAGTCATGAGCCTCAGAGTATGGAAAACTTACAAAGAGGATTGAGAAGGAGTGATTTCAGCTCAGATGATGTCTGAATTCTGCCTTTGCTATCAAAAAGCATGCAACAAAGTTGTCCTGCTCTGTCTTGCAAGTGGTGACATAGAAGGGTCCTTTGTTCAGTGCCCTGGCTAATATAGCCTGGAAAGCATCAAGTACTTAAGATTCAGGCTGTCATACTCACGAGAGTATTTTTGGGTTCCATGCAGTATCTCTCCTTAAATTAACTACTTAGGAAGACACTTTCTTCACCCCTTTGTAGTTAAAAAATATCCTTGACATCTCTAATACAAAGCAAGCAGAACACCTTGTAATTTAAGATCCAAACTTTTATATAAATGATATGACTATTTTACAACAACAACTCCAAACTACCGAGCTTCACTATACTGTAAACTGCAGTATTTGGCACCATTACTTCAGTGCTGTGTTAAAGCAATGAAAGGCTTAGAAAATCAGAACATGGTGATTGATACAGAATTCAGTTCATCTGCCTTGGGAAGATGTGATGAAATAAAGATTTGTATGTATACAACTTACGATTTATCTTTGACACTGGAGGCATATGAGCCTCCACTTCTCCTGTGTATATCAGGGCTGTGCGACAGATTGGATTGAATGCAGCATTCTTAATTGCACTGTTGTTCCAATTGACTTCTATGTCTGCGTTTAACTAGACTGCAGAAAATTGTGTATGTGTGTGTAAGTCTGCTAGTGAGAGAGATTTACTCCATTTTCTACTGGGAAATAGACTTCTCAGTTTCCTTTCTACCCCCTTGAGAAATTAGTTAGTATATTCCTAAGAATATTGCTGAATAATACAGACTCACAGTAGGGATCTGTGTTCTCATGGTTCCCAGTCAGTATATCTTTGAGGAAGGGGACTGGGGGAGATATTTTAAAAAGTTATGTTGTTCTAGGAATTTTTTCTCTTTTTCTTTTATTCCAGGGGCAAGAAGATTTTGTGGTTGGTAGTGAGGTAGACAGGAACATGAATACAGTTGTGTGTACCCCAAAAAGAGAAGCTAGAAGTGTTTATTAGTTTCTCAGCAGTCTAAAGTCTTGCACGAAGTGGAGGTGGTGTGGTGGTTTTATTACAGCCCTTTTGCAACCTTTTCAAATTCTCTCTATGCTCCACTTTTGCCATGCCTTTGGAGAACTACATTCTAATTCATAACATCCATACACTGACAGATGTGCAGAAGAGGTACTTTGCAGGTTAGCACTGGGTCAGAGGAAGGGAAGGGGGATGGACACAGTGGGTAACTCTTTCCTGCTGAAGCTGTAGGGCTGCCTGCTGTGGTATTCTCTCCATCAGGGACAGGTCAGTCAGATCTGTGATACAAAGCCTTGCTTGAACCCTCAGGACTTGAGGTGTCTTTCCAGGATTGTATTCCATCTACAGTTTAATCCATAGAATCAGTTGATCAAATTCCCCTCAATATTCAAAGCATGGATAAAGGAACACAGGAAGCTGTGCCTGCCTCAGAGGGCAGCACAGTGCAACAGGAGTGGATCTGTAGAGTCAGGCAGCTGCCCCTGGATGTCCAAGGCCTGCACTGCCTGCCTGTTAGCAGCTTTAACATCAGATTTGCTCTAGGGTGCCACACAGGTAGACTGTGTCAGGTGCACCTTGGGGGGCATTTTTTAGCTTGGCCTCATCTGAAGGGCATCCAGTTTTAAGTGCAGAGACTTCTCCAGTACGAGCTCAAATGCAGGAAAGAGAAATATTATGCAACTCCAGAGTTACAGCTTTCCTGAGCTACACTAAAATCTATCACTGGGTCCACTTTGAGTAGAAAGCCCAGCAGCCTGGGCACTGTTTTTCTCTGGAGGGTGTGCACGGTCTTTGCACTGTGCAGTGTAGGCAGAAAATTTCAGGAGAAGTGGGGAGTAGAGTAGAGGCAAAGAGCTGCTAATTAAATGATTTTCATAAATAAAACATAAGAATAAGCTACTATATTTGAATCTAGACTATTATTTTTCTTTCTGATAGGAATCTGGAATGAGCTTTGCCAAAATATTAGGATTTCTGACTAACTTGTCACTCCCCCTCAGCCATATTTCAAATGGGTCAAAACGTAAATGCAGTATCTTGTACATACAGCGAAGCCTTCCTCCAGCAGCTGATTCACTGACAGGAAGAGTCTATTGCCTAGCTACAGCTCAAAGAAGATTATTCTGAACTTTCAAGGTGAAAATATATGCTTTTTGGTGCTGAAGATCCTGAGTTTGACTCTCGGTGTTTATGACACTGCAAGAATGGAAGTTGCAAAGTCAAATTTTCTGCAGTATAACATGGTGCCACTGTACCAGCTGACACCAGCTGAGGGTGTTATAGGCTGCTACCCTGTTTTGGCAGAAGTAGGGGTGTAGGAACAGCCTCTAAGGCAATGGTGAGGAGCAGCTGCTCTCATGGTTCATCTAGCAGTGCTGCCACTTTGTCCTGCATTGTTCTGAGGAAGATACCTGCAGTGATTATGAATTTGGGTCAGCCACTTAGGAAAGTTCTTGGCTACTCACTGCACTTGTCTTCTGGCCCTTTTAGAGAAACTATTCTGGCCACAAGGCTGTGGCTGGGGAGTAGAGGAAACAGGAAACTGGCTTTAGAGAGCTCAGTATGTTCAGTCATATGCCTCAGCACAGCTGGAGTACTGGTTTGCCTCCCAAACCAAGCAGTTGAAGAATTTTAGGGTTTTAGAGAAAGGCTTGCAATTGAAATGTTTTTGAAAGTTTATCTTTGAAGACATGTCTTTGGTGAGTATCAGCTAATGCAGCACCACTGAATTAAACAGAAATATCTCTGAGTATCATCAAGGGGGTCATTCTTTTTATCGGTTGAAACAAATGCCTCAAATGTAGCTGGAAATGTACCAGTTCATGGTAATTAATTCTTTAGGCATTTATACTTTGTTTTGCACAGTAGTGTTTTTCCCAAGAGTCTAAAAATCCGAATAGACTAAAGCATCCTCTAGAAATTGTGACTTCTGATTTTTAGCCATAGATAACCAAGATGTCTTCTGTAACCGACAAAAGACAGGATTTCCTCCCTTCCCCTTTTCTGTTTTGGGTCTTCTTAGCACATTAGGCAGAAACTCGGTCCCATGCAGCCCTTCTAGCACAGTCTAGTAACTTTCCTCCAAAGAGTTGAAGCTCTTTTCAGCAGGTTTAAGATTATGAGGCCACATCTCTCATTTAATAAGGACTCTACAGTACACCTGGGAAACTTGGGGCAAGTATCCATCCTACCTTGCCTTCAAAATTAACTGAGAAAGGACTTCACTGGTAGCTTAATGACTACCTCAGAACACACAGACTAAATTAAAAGAACCTGGTTTCCATTTTGGATAGAATCTGCCCATAGCATAAAATTTATGGACACTAGTCTCAAAGACAGGCAGTTTTCCTGAACCTGTACCTCAACATAATTTCAGCACATCTCTCTCTCTCTATCATTCTCTCAGAGTATGTTCACATTTGGATATTGCCGACACACTGATGACAATCTTTCTACATGAACAAGAGCCAATAACAGCCTTTGAGAAAGTATTATTGAAAGGTATGTTAAAAATTGCTCAATGGCCAGAAAGCAGTCACCTTATTTAAGCCTAAGTGAAACATAAACAGCCATTTAGATACTTCTGAAGATGATAAATAGTCTGTTTGAATAATTTTAAAAGATTGGCTAAGCAATGGGTTTTTTTATAAATGCTAAAACCCAAAATGTCATCTGAATAAAATACTGTATATGGCCACCCTATTAGGTTAGCTATTGCCTTTAAGGAAGCCACATACCTAATGGATCTAATTGCTCAAGGAGCACTATAAAATTCAATTTTTTTGTAAAATATGTTAGATCATGTTCAAGCAAAAATAGTTTAGTAATTAATATTCTTTATAATTCTAGAGCTGGAATCTGAAGCAAGCATTGAAATGGTCTGCTGAAATTGTAAATAGCATGCATGTGGGTAAACGATAGCAAGTTTGTGCTAAACGGTACTTCTAAAATATTACAAAAATAATGTTCTGAGCATAATTACATTCCATTAGAATGGATAGGTGCCTGGCAACAAAGCTGAACAAATGTATACATATGGAAGAAAAGAATATCTTGATGGAAAAGGCTCTTGTTTAGCTTAAGCTGTGTATGCACAGATTTCGCTGGTGCACACAATTGGAGATGATGAAAATGAAAAAAAATTAAACTACTTTACAAGGACTGCATTTACAGGAGCTGGGAACAAGACTCTTGCTTTCCTGGAAGGTTTCTTTCTCAATTTGGGCAACACTCCCTTCAGCAAGAGCAGCTGAACACACGTTCATAAGACAGCATTATACGAAACCCACAACATTAAAAGAATGATAATTTGATATTTTGATGCCCACTAGAAAATATTAAGACACTCTCAATATTGATTTGGGGAAGTGTAGGGTTTTGGTTCATTTTTGAGGGGTTTTAGGTATTACTTTCCCCTTCCTCCAAAGCATGAACTGAATCTGATGGTGTTCAATGTGTGTAAAAAAGCTGGGCACATGATGTTTCATTTTGGGATCTGAAAAATGGGAGCAGTCTTAAAATAGTTGTCATGATATAAAATGTCACCTACTGTGGCATGGTCCTGGCTATTTTAAGACACGTATCTTAAAAACATGCGAGGCTAAAACTGTGATCCATGTGTGTGCAGGCCAAGTGGCAGCTCGACATCTGTAGGTTCCAGATGTGTGCTTGGTGTGATGCCAGGCTCACGGGTTACACTGTAGGAGCAACCACTGCTCTGTGCAATAAGTTACAGCTATCAGCTGCCAGTCAGTGTCTAGTCAACCTGTTGGCAGCTCTAATACTGACAAGGAACAAGGCTGGGATGAAATGCTTCTTTTGAAATGCAAGCACTTCCCACCGCAGCCCCAAACTAAGGTGACACGTGCTCAGACGTGAGACAAGGTAAGTTGTAAAATATGATAGAGTTATAGAATGGTTTGGATTGGAA
>VZRV01003565.1:1211331-1248158 GCA_013398115.1 Falcunculus frontatus | reverse complement strand
GCACTCGAGGTGCGGCCTCAGCAATGCCGAGAACAGGGCCTGCCCTGGTCCCGCTGACCCCAGAGGCCGGTAAAAGGCAGAGAGCCGCTTTCGGAGCCGTGTTCCGGCTGAGAGCTTTCACTCCAGACTGCAGCCGGCTCCGGGTGACTCAGGCAGGAGCAGCACTGCCAGCCCGGCCCTCCCGGTTCTGCGGCTTTGTGACTCAGGCTCGCACCCCCCGCTGCCGGCGGCCACCCCGGAGCACCCCCCGAGCCCTGGGACGTGCTGCTCCACAGCCCTCTCTTTTGCTTTCAAAGCAAATCTCCTGCCCAGAGCGCCTCGGAAAAAAAATCTCCCTTTCAGCATTAACAACGAAGAATTACTTAACAAAGCAGAGAGAGGAAGCGCGTTAACAATATCTTCTACTTTGGATCCGGAAGAGCGGAGTGCATCTGCTGACTAACAGTGGGGATGGGGTGGGAAGGCAGCTGGCTTCTCTGCGAGGGAGGAGACAGCTCCTGAGTGATGCTCTGGGCACTACAGGAAAAGCTGTCATCTTCAACAGCAGCGCCTTGCCTGTCAGGGATCTAACACCCACTGCTTCCACAGCTCCTTTCCCTCCTGGCTAAAATGCATGTTTAATATGATGAGCCTGGAACACTAAACACTGCAGCTACAGCTCTCCATTTGGCTAAAAGTGTTAAATACCCATGGAAAAAATGATAGTATTTGTGTAACCCTGAGAAGGAAGAGCCCAAATACATTAAGTTCATTTATAATATATAGTAACCTTCTGTGAAAAGTGAATGAAAATGGCCCTGATGTGCCCTTTCCCGAGATCCACATGCTGTCCAGAGAGCAGAATGTTGTGAAAGACCACGAGGATTCACACACCTTCACAGGCTCACCGGCACCTCAGCCCTTTGATAGCGGAGAAGAGTAGAAGTGCAGCCTCCCAGGAAAAGGCATGGATGTGGACAGGATGGAAAACAGCCACTCCAAGACTGATTGAATTTCCTGAAGAAACTTTTGGAGAGTGAAGGGATTCCTCTTGGGGAGGAGGGGCACAGGGATATCTGTTTCTATGTCTTATAAAAACAGGTTCCTTTTATTCTTCAGTAAAATACAGACAGTAAAATACTTACACAGTGAAGATTCATGGATCTCTCCAGGTTTTCTGGGGTCAAAGCCATGCAAATGCCCAGGAGTGGAACCTCCCAACGCTATCAACAACTGCAAAAAATGTTAATTTTGTTTCAATTATCTTCTGTAAGGGCAGACATGACCAGCCAAGACTACTCCATTTTATCTACCTGCTTATGATCAAAATTTTTTGTCAGCTGCTATTCAAGTGCTCCACAAATCTTCAAACACCATACACCCTTCACCTCATGCCTCAATTACATGCATCCTCACCACAAAACAGAGTGACTCAAAGTCTGCCCACACAGATCGTGGCCTAGACAGCTGCTGATCAGGATGTGGAGGATTCAGCCACATCCTGAAAATGGAAGAGGCCACAAAGTAGGACAGACAGGATGGCACTGACAGGCGTGAGTCAAAACACAAGCGAGAAATGAAGATACTGTTGACAGCATGAATGAGCCCGGAGGCAACAGGGAGCCTAATTTCTAGACACAGAATGGTGAATCAAGATAAAACCCCTCTGCAGCAGATGCTGTAACACTCTCTCAGGACATGTTCCTGAGCACACAGCCTCACTGGTATGTATTTATACCACTGTCAGGACCAGTGTGAACAGCTCTTTAAGACCCCCATACAGGAGAGAAGGCTTCAGAGAACCTTTTGTGGTTATTAGTTATGTAAGAACAGACTGGACCTTTGTCTCTCTGTTAACTTTTTGAGTCAACTCCATGGGTCACCAGCCAGAAAACCCAACATGAAATGCAGTCTGGTGTTTTGTTAATAATATACTCTGTGTTTGTTCATGTTCTTTAATCACATGGTTTTTGCTCTGTGGAACATCCTGTCTCTCTGGCCTAAGCCAGTTCAGAAGTAAAGATGCTTTGGACTGAATCCAGACAACACATACATTTTTGTCTTGCTCTGGAAACCCTATGTCAATTTAAATCCATTCAGGAGAGTTTGTATTACTGTATTTGCCTGAAGAATAAAAGGAACATGTTTATAAGACATAGAAACAGATAACCCTGTGCTCACCCCCTCCAAGAGGAAACCCTTCACTCTCCAAAACCAAAAGGCTAGCACATCAATAAATGTATTAAAATTAACTGCTCATAACAAGTTATTCATCTATTGCTACTGCTATGTTTCTAATATATCAGCAAATGTGGTAACTGCTTTTTTTTCTGTATTTTCACACTAAGGCCACAGCATTAATATTTCATACTAAAGTGCTGGGTTTGTCTGGTTTTGTGCAGAAGGTTTTGGGGGTTTGGGCATGTTGACTGAATCTCTAAAACTTGTATTTTGTTTCTACTTCTGAGTATTAGTTAAAGCACCAAATATGGCTCCTGACTGCTGCTGTTGTGAGCAGAAGATGTTATATATAAACTCAGCACTAAACTGCTAACACCACAGATCCCTGGATAACTGACAGAACCTCTGGGTTCTACCACTGCTGCCTCCTGAACTCTGCATAAACTGGACAGTATGCACAATACCCACTGGAGAACAGTCCCAGTGCAGCAAATCCTCTTTGAAGTCCCATCTGACTCATGCTTTCACAAGTTGGATAACAGGTTTTTATTCAGCCACGTTGATTTCCACCATGTCACTCAGAGTTTACAGAGCACCTCAGTGCTTCACCTTCTGCCCTATTTGTGTAATATCCAGTGGATAAACTACTGAAACTGTGTCAGCACATTCAGGGGGACAGGATCCACAGAAGACACAATCAAATCAACCAGCACAACAGAAAAAAAAGCCCCTCAAGATTTCCAGATCCCAAAAATACGAATAAACTGTGTAACTCAAAAGCTGTACTAATGTGGAGTTATATTTTCTAATAAGAACCAGCAAATAAATGTATTTCAGAAATGCCATTTCAAACCAAGTGCACATATTATTTGTAACAAACAAATACTATAATGTAAAGGAACCAGAACTGGCCATCAGGAATTTGCAATAAAATGTTTTACATAGACATTTTAGTCTGAAGAGATGTAGTATGAAACTAAGCAAATAAATTAACCAATAATTAGCAAAACCACTGCAACACAATTTCTCCATTCCAAGAATTTTTAGCCATGTTCCCCACAGAGTATCTGACTCCTGCCTTACAGGAAATATTCCAGTTAGTCTTTGCTGTGGAACAGGTACTAGTGTGCCCTTGCTATTAACTCTCATGTTGGATATTAGCCATAAAATGGCATAGCTACTTATTGCTAGAGATCCACTATTAAATGGGATTTGTGGGTTTAATCTTTCATCATAAAATAGATTAAATCTGCATCTTTGTAGAAGTATGAGCATATAATCCTAATAAGAGACTACTTGTCCTGCAAAAAAAAAAAATCAAATATTTGATTACTGGCTTTCTGAGCAACAATTTTTGTTTTTCTGGTGGGAGACAATATTTCTTACAAATATTTTTAAAAGTTAATGCTAATTAACATGCACTGCATATCCAGTAAGAATGCTGGTCAAATGCTGGGGCAATAATGAAAAGGGATCTGCTGACTGCAGTGTCACTTCAGTGCCATCAACTTCATATGGAAATAACAAAGGTATTTTATATATCCCAAAATGTTGCACTTGGGATGAACATGAATCAAACTATATCTGGAGCCAAATGAATGTGAATGAATGCCATTAAAAGTGACACAACTGGATGTGACCCTGAGACACACTCCTGTTACTTCTGTGTGTCTTTGCAAACTGAACTCATGAAGCACATTAAGCACAAGTTATTCCTAATTTTATGTTCTTTTTTTTGCTACAGAGAGAGAGGCATGTACTAGAACTAGCTACTAAGAGTGGGCATCTCTCCTGACCACCTAATTTTGTTCTGCTAATGCTACACTTGTGTCACTTTGATCTTGTAAACTGACTTCTACCTGGGCTGTCCTTGCAGGAAAAGGATGCTCTTTTGATCAAGGAGGAAATATTGAATACACACCATGCAGCTTGTTATGCTGCCATGTTCACAGAAAACAGAGTTTGCTGATCTGTCAGAGAAAGCAGCTCTGGGAGTAGCTGAATTAGCAGAACCCAAGTTTAAATGGATTTTGCGGCTCCTGCCTGACCTACAGCTCTCTGCTGTCCTCAACTCACATCAATAAAATTCTCCTCCACTTCCTGTCACAACAGACTCCTGTGCAATAACACACCAGCTACCACACCTGCTCAGAAACCAGCTGACAAAAAGTGTGGAGAGACAAACTTGACAAAGTTTGATTCAGAGCGTTCTTGCACAACAGCTCCCTGTCTTCCAAAATGTGTATGAAAACAAGATTATCTAAGACTACAATACTTGTTAATTTGCCAGAAATTTTCATAGATGGGGTTGTACTCGTCCTCACCAAATACTCAAACACCCGTCTAAAAGGTAGTTTTGAGAAACAAGAACACAAGATTCTGACACTCAAATATCTTACTTTGTCATTAACCTTATTTTCCTAAGAAATGCTCTTAACACAGGAATTAAATAGAACTATTAAATCTTAATTGCTAATTATTAGGCAAATATTAGGACATAAATAAATGTTAAATAGATGGTCTGAGAACTCAGGACTTTTTATTCAGAGGAACTCTATTCACTGAGGAAAAAAAATTTACTTCACACAACCTGAGTTCTCATTTCTTGGAAAAATCTTCTCCTGTTAACAAGAGAAAACTGAAGCTAACATCCCTTTCTTTTTTCCCTTGGCATCCTATAATTTCATCTCATGAAAATCCAGGTAGCACTGACATATATGTACACCTTTGAAGAGTAAAAGAACAGTATAAAGCCCACTCCCAAAAACTCAGTGTTTCCCTCGAAGCCTAAGTAACAGTTACAGACCTTTTAGTCTGTATCTGGTTTTAAGTCTTGTTACATCCAGTGGGACAGATACTGTCCATCCTGAGCCTGTGTCTGCAGCTGCTGTGAAAATTTCATGCCAGTAAAACCAACAGAAGAAATAACAGCACAATACTCTTGTCCATAAGGCATTTTTTTAGGCTTGCATAAAACCTCCTGTAGCGTGTTTAAATTGCTATTCTCTTTTACAACTGCGGGAGACAGAACAAAGAAATGGCTTCATTCAGAGTTCCACAAAAAGCAGAGCAGAGCTCCTCGGGGCAGCACAGAGCAGCTGTTTCTGGCAAGAAGCTGGGTATGCTTAGTGATGGTTGAATCGCTGAAGACTGGGGAAACGGCAGCAGTAAAAAATTCACCTGAGCTTTCTGGGTTTGTACACACCTTCTGTCCTCTCCAGGAGAAGAGGTGCAGGAGAGGACAGGCCCTCTGTCATTTCCTTCCCACCTCTACACACTTCTGAGACCCAAACCCCCTTCCCCTGCAGCAGCTCTGGACAAGGTTCTTGTGCAGCCAAAACCTTTATCTGCCTCTTGTCCTGCCTCAGTGTTTTGAGATTCCAAAAGGTTCCTGCACCTTCACTTGAAAAGCTACACACACATCAAACTTCTACAGAGCTGACTTTTTTTAAGTAACAAAACTTGTTGGACAGGTGGATCTTGAAAAAGAAAATCATTAGAATTTCAATCTGGAGAAGACTAATGGGATACTCTGCTGTGATCTGACACCACAGACACCTAAAGGTTTACACAGTCACTTCTGAAGGCAAAGAGCAAGTGTGAGCTGGATTAAATTCTCAGGAAGAAACCCAGACAGTGTTGATAAATTTCAAATGGCTGAAAAATCACCTCACAGTAAGAAGCACTAGTAACAAATCATCCTCATTTTCCCAATACCTTGCCTTTAAAAATAGTGAACTAAATACTTGTCTTCAGGGAAAGGCTTATGGGGGTTTTTTGTTGGTTGTTTTATATAATGTATACATATATATACACACACACACAAACACACACACACACACGTATTCTATCTTAGATCCTGACAGTGTACAAGTAGTTTTTTAATGCTACTGAAACTCAAAAAAAAAAAAAAAAAAAAAGAAGCAGCCTGGAGTCAGTCCTACAAAGCTCCTTATTTAGAGAAGCAAAATATTATTTAAAAAAACTCCAAAAAAATCCAGCTTTAAAACTTCCATCCTTGAGATAGAGCTAAACAAACCAATGCCTGTGTTTTGTTTCAAGTCTGAAAACTTAGGGTTGGATGAACTCCAGAAGCACTGAGTGAATTTAAACAGGCCAGAAGAATCATAAATTTTGCCTCTATAAAAAAAAGAAGTGTGTGTTTTGCTTGCCAACAGGACACCAATAAACCTTCCCAGGAGGGAAGGAGATGAACAATAGTTTTCAAGCCTCCCATCTGCACAGTCTTCTGTTACATTTTGAGAAGTTAAAATAATCTTTTGGAGATGAAAGTCCAAAGCAGAGAGATGATCTCCCTGAAAGAATCAGGGAAAAGCACTGAACATGACTTGCAGTGCTGAACACACAGAAGGGTCACACACACAGACAATGCCACACTGCTCTCAGGTAACCCCCAGCATGAACATCAAGGATGAGCCTATTTCCCCAAGGACACAAAAGGACAAGGCTTTTTCACTATCTCCATGTAAGATGACTCCTCTCTTACATTTAAGCCCCTAAAGCCAATTCACTCGTATCTTTTTCTTTGTTTTCCCTGACTTTGTAAAACATTCTCTGTTTAGAGTTACCCAAAAATAGAGCAATTGGGAAAGGAAGATTGCAATTAGGCATTAATTGGCAATACCAACTTTCCCCAGAATCCTTCATCCACACAAGCAAAGGCAAGAGAATATTTCCATGCCCAGTCCTGATCAATATTGTACTTCAGCAATTAATCACCTTGCTACAAAAGAAGAAAAACAGGAGTGGCTTTGTCCTGTCTGTGCTTTCAGCAAGGCCAGCCTTAGGCTGTAACATTCACTGCTAAAAATTGGACACCTCAAATGGTTCAGCTGTTTGGACTCCTTTTCTCTTTAAACAACATTGTGGTCCATTTTAAGCCACAGAGGAGAACAGATATTATGGTTTCTATACACTATAATAATTGTGCACAGCCCACTTTAAAATACCTGACAAAAAACTTCATTGAGTTACAATCCAACAAATCCAGCTCTTGAAGTCTCTCCTCATTCAAATGGAGCTCCACAAAACAGAAGACATGAGAACTATGACAGGTCTAAGTCGTGAAAATTTTAAGAAATCCCCAAGACATCTCCTAGGTAGCTTGTAGGTGCCCATCTGGCAAAGAACTGATGTACAATGATGTTATGAACTCGAAGGCACAGCATTTTAATGAATATTGGAATATAAAAATTTTCTGTAAAAATGTTTTTCTGTGACCAAGAGGAACATATTTACATTGGGCCGTGCAGAAAGAATAAACAGAGGAGCAACATGTCTGAAAAACTGGGCAAGTGTCAGTTTTAATACCCTTAATTTTTCTCACAGAGAAGGGGCAAGATTGCCTTCCCAGGGTAGGGCCTCGGCAAATCAAAAGGTGTGATCAAAGTCCCTCTAGAAAATAGCTTGGGAAATACATCCTTGTGAAAACTGTCCAGACCACAGTCTCAGAAAAAAAGAAAGTGGGTCCAGGAAGGGAGTTCAAAACAACTAAGACTTTCCTATTCACAAAATGGCAGGGTTCAGTGGTCAGCTGTGTATATACCACATATTTTGTTGCTCTTTTGACGTTTTCCCTGAAATAATTCAATTCTGCATATATGACAGAGGTACTCCACAACTTTCTGATTGAATAGAATGAGAATATTCAGGTGCTGTAGAGAGGAAGAGGCTCTCTGGGGGCCAGGGGATCGAAACAAGGCAGATCTTTGTGCAGCTGATACACTGCCTTTTATTTTTTTTCTTTTTTTCTTTTTTTTTGGACAAGACCAATATTCTCTGAAAGCAAGTATATTCCAAATGCAGATATGATTCAGTCAATCAAATTAATTACAGGAAGTCAGAAGAAACAGGCATCTGCATTCTAGCTTAGTTGAGAGGAGAAAGTAAAACACCTTATAACTGTAAGTGCACTAAATGTCCATTAAAGATGTACCATCCTTACTGACATCTAATCTGTTTAAAAGCAATTCATTTATCAGTCTGCTCTAAAAGATGAAAGCACACGAGAAACAGAGCAGGGCAGCAGATTTAATCAGATAGGCAGAACTACCATTAAAATAAATATATTTCCAGGCTGTCCCTTTCTACTTGCAAGGTTTATTTTCTGCATGTACAGTAGAAAGGCAGGACAAAAATGTTCTCATGGACTGGAAATAGGCAAGGTCAGGGGTAGTGCATATGTATTAGCAAGGTCTTCCTCAGGAGAATATGCAGACTCCAACTTTGTGAGAAATCATCACAAAGCACAGTTGGAGGCTGGAAAGCCTGGAACAAGGGAACAGACTACATACATGTGAGTTGGATGAACATTAAGTTCAGGTAAATTTATAGCATTTTAGAACTCTTGGGTTTATTCATGCTCAGAAGCCCACCTCAGCTGGGAATGCAATGTCATGACAGTGCCATGAGATCGAGGAAACAAGTTTGGAAATAATTCCTCTTTGTACAAGGAATACATCTCAGCAGTTCCATTCTGGCATTGTTCTATCAGTAAAGAAATCATATCCAACTCCCAACAACCCTCATGGCAGGACTTTGAAAACTGCAGTGTTGCAAATTGATTTCCTATGCTACAAACAAAATAATTCTGAAAGTGCTCTGTTCATGTGTGAGCCTCAGCAGCCCTGCCCCATCCAGGACATTTCCAGGGACCAAGCCACACACTACTTGTATTTCTGCTTAAACTTGGGTCCTGCCCAAAGAAAGGCCTGGCTTTCTTCCACTTCATCTCTATTAGCATTGCCAGCAAAGAGAATTTATGCAGAGTAAAGGGACTGGCCTTCCTTCTACAATAGGGCCAATTGTCTCAAGCTGCCACATTCAGTTAAATGTTTACTTTGTTGTTTCACAACTCAACAGGAAAGGAAAGGTCAGACAGGCCCTACTGCAGAACAAAGCTGCTGTCATTCATCTATTCACCTCAAGCCAAGATTCCAGTGGGAGACTACTGCTTTCCAGTTTTTTTTCCTCTTCCTCCAGGAGACAGACACCAGGTAGTAAATTAACACTCCAGCAATTCTACCAGCCTGGTTTCATATTCTAAAAGAAACATTAGATGTCAAAGTATTCTGTAAAGATCCTGAAAGAGGAATATTGCCAGGATTTGTTCACCAAGACTGGCTAAGAAAGAAAGATTAATCTCTTGAGACTACCCATGAATACCATCCTTTTTGGCACACTTGAAAATGAGAGCTACAGCACAGATAGAGCCGTAAGTGTGCAGTTTCCTGTGACACAAAACATCTCTTGGCTTGAAATAGTGGAGACCCTATTCAAATTCAGAGTCCTCCAGAAGCTGCATTTGCCAGCACAAGGGTAAAATAAGAACAACTGTTTAACAGGAATGAGACTGTTATTCTCCACTTGCTATGAATGGAAAACCTGCAGTTTCACTCTCCGTTGATGAAGCATAAATGCATGTGGACAGACACTTGGACATCTATTCCATTAAAAATAGCCAAAATCTTTCTTATCCTGTGCATATTTCTTTCTCTGTTCAATTAACACAAGGAACAGAGATTGGACAATGAAAACCTGTCACAACAGTAGTCAAACTATTATTGTGAAGAGAAATATGCACGGGTCAAATAAACATAATGTAATTCTCAGCTAATGGCAAAGATGCTGTGAGCTCGTAAAGGAAACATGGATTATTTACTCCTGGCATGAATAAGTCGTGCTCTGATGAAACTTGTACCACATTGTTCATGATGGTCTGAGTGGCCAGATGGTTGTTGGGACACTGCCTTGGGTGGGATGAGTCACATCCCAGCAACACCTGTTTCTTTCCACTGGCTCCTGAGGAAACCGAGATAACCAGCTCCAAAGCAGAAGTCTGTATTTGAACAGGCAAATCCTTCCTGCTTTGTCTCTTCCTGAGCCAAACATGCAGTTCACAGATTAAACAATAACTCTAGGACCTGAAGAGACTGCTGTGCCTGCAGAGTCTGTGAGATTTCATCTTTCTGAAAGACCATAACCTCAAAAACACCATCTCATACCATTTCCAGCATACACTGGGGAATCCCAAACTGGGAGTGCGGCAGGAGTTCGGAGATGACAGGGGACAACAAAAATCCCAACCACAGCTGACTGAGCAGATGTGAATTACCCAAATCTTTGGAGCTGCTTATGCAAATTAAGCAGTACTTTTTCTGTAGCTGGTTAAAAGCATGTGAGCCCCATTCAAACTGATGAGCAACCTGTGCACCCTTCTGAGAGGGCAAGCATGTGTCTGATTCCCAGACTCATTAAAGAAGCTAAAAAATCCATCATTGACCTAAGGTGGCAGCAGGATCTGACTGGAGAAGCACAGATTTCTTGAAAACTGTCCAGTCTATAAACAGTCAGCCACATATCTCAGTGATGCACAGAAAATCCCTGGACATGACTCAAAACTCCTCCACATAAAGCTGATGGGAACATTCCTGGGACCGATATTCTGGCTACAAGTACCATCCTCATCACTGGATAAGCACTTTGTCATTCCCAGCAACCCATACCAGTAGAGTCTTGACTTCTCTAGGACACAGGCAAAGATCAGGTTTTTACAGATCAGACCTGATGAGCCAGACCAGGCTCTTCACTTCAAAGTGGTCAGAAGTGTTCAAATAATCTTCAAGTTCACACATGACTATGGATATATTTTGTCAAGTAAGTAGGATTTTCATTCCCAAGTCAATACTATTACATAAGCAAAGAAAGTAGTTTCCTTTACAAACTATCTCATATCACATACTATCCTGGTCAAACAGCATTTTAAGCTGTGTTTGAAGACTGAAACACCACCACTGAAAACTTGCAAATGGGTAATATGATATAGAGTGCTTTAACAATATTACTGCAAGATTACTCCATTCTAATTCCACCAAGTCACTCCATGTTACATTTTGAAACTGAGATGAGCTATTACTGTACTGCATTCATAAATTCATGTCATGTAAAAGAAGTACTGACCTCAGGTCACAGAAATAATGAAAGCAGGTTTAGAATTTTGTTCATTAGATCATGTACAAAGTGAAAGATATTTCATTTTTTCTTCACAATTACTCAGAAAAGACCATAACACAATAAAAAATTCGTCAGCAGGATTTCTTGGAACATTGGGTATCTGCCATGTTACTCAAGAATTCCATGAATCTCAGTCTCTTGGCTAACACAGAATTTAAACAGGAACACCCACAGTGGTTTTTAGAACATACCAGCATATTTTAGTCTAAAAACCACAAGGACAAGCCCTCTGCTTTACAAACTTACATGTACTTGTGTGTTTCATTTGGCTGACTGTAAATCCAGCTTTTCAGAGCTGAATCATTACAGTTTGATGACACCAAATAAAGGGTAGTGACTCATGCTCTCATGCAAACAAGTGGGCAAAAGTAAAAGAAAAAAACGTCAGAGACAGAAATGAGCTGTGCTCTATTAGGACACTGCCCCTCATCTTTTGAACCTTCTCAGAAGGGAAATTTGAGCGCAGGCAGGAGCAGCAGCACAGAACAAACATCAAATATATTTTGAGAAGAGCCTGAAAAACCCCACCTCTGCAGAGCACAGAGATCTCCTGCTCATCTCACAGTGCAGACCCCATTAAAATGAACAAGGTGGTGGGGACACCACTTTAGCTTTCTCTAAGACTCAGCATGGCAATTTAGGCTGTGATCCAAAGCCTGGGTGTGCAACCTCAACTCTTGTGCTGAAACTGCTATTGAGACATAAGAAAATGTACAAGCCCTACAAGGTAAAATCATGGACAAAGTATAACAATCAAGATGTGAATAAGTGATTAAGGAAAGTGATTAAGGAAAGAAATACTGGCATGGAAAGGTAACACAAAGGCCAAAAAAATCTAACGAGAAAGAGAGAGCAAAGAAATTTCATGTTTTGTGCCACTTCTGCTCTCTGTGAGGTCCCAGTGCTCCTGCAGATGTTCATGAAAGTGCTCTTCTCCTTTGATTACCATTCACTAAATTCCTATCAGAGTCAGAGAAAAGCACTGGCATGAAAATGAGTGCCATACATCTCCCTTTACAGCCCTCCATATGATTCATAAACAATTATTTAAAAGTTATAAAATTGTTCATCTATGGGGGTGAGTCCAAGAACCAGCCAGTGACTCGTTTTCCTGACCATCTGCATGGACCTCACAGACTTTTGTCAGGATTCCTACAAGACCAAAACTATTTCTACGACTGATTGCTTTGTGACACAAGCTCTGTTGTCAGCTGATTAAAAAGATACTGTAAGAAGGAGAGAGGTGAAGCTCAGGGTACTGAGGACAAACACACACAGTTTCACTGGCCATATTTACTTTTACACATAAATGATGGATGTATTTCCAACAGCCTATTGCCACACAGCTGAATGCAAACAACAGTTAGCTGGTGTTGTGACAGCAAATAAACCTCCACACTGTTATGATTACAAGCATAAATACTCAAAACTATTGATTACAAAGATGTACATTATCTACCATTTGGTAACACCTAGGAATTAATACAGCAAAACATTTTTAAAACACCTGTGTTGGTATATACCATGGTACATACCATGGTCTAAAAACCACTGTGGGTGTTCCTGTTTAAATTCTGTGTTAGCCAAGGGACTGAGATCTGTAAAGGTCTTCCAGGCACCTTACTTTGGTTTTTTTCTGGTTTGATTCTTTCCCCCCTCAGAAACTTAACTGAGTACTAATAAAGGCCTATCAATGTTAAACTTCTTTCTGGAGGCCAAGTACTGCTATAAAGTGAACATCACCCAAACAGGATATAATTCCTAGACAGATGCTACAATCATATACTGCAATGCACATTCTAAGCAAATGAAAAGTAAACTTCACTTTTCCTAGAGCTTTATTCCTGCTCAGTCTTTAATGCCTCTCCTTTATATGAAGTGGCTCATGATAGTATGTAGGTGGAATCTGGAAATGAAAGGCTGTTCCACAATCATGGTTATGCTGCGTGCTGAGAAGTTAATTTTATTATTCATGCATTCCCAGAAGAGGCCAGAAGGACATGGGCACAACTACAAAACACATTCTGTATTAGTTTTCATATGGAGATTATTTCTCATCAGCAGGAAGGCAAAGCTTTATTAATCTGTCAGAAACCATCAAGGGGCCATTCACCCACAATGACGAAATCAGAGTGAAACTACTTTTGAATTAATTTTTCAGATTGTAAAAAGATGGTTAGGAACCAGAGGGAGAATGTAGTGCTCCAAATTCTGAAGTTTGTGGAATCTAGGTTCATGCTACAGCAATATCATACATAGTGTGCTTTTACTTATCTTTAGTAACCACAGCACAATGGCAGTAAACTGTGACCATATCGATTAAAAAACCCTGGTGTTTAACAGTATAATAGCCAAGGCTGGTTACATTTTTGGCATGAATTGCCAGAGAGAGCCTGTTTTAAAAAGCAGCTGCTACAATTACAGCTATATTGAGAGATTAGCAATGCCTTTGAAATGTACCTTCATACTCTCAATAGGTGTGTTTGCAGCTCAAGGCAAACTGAACTGAAAATAAGCAATGTGAGCTGGAGTACACACTGTGACATAAAAAATACCAACCATCTTGCCAATCAGCTCTTCAGACACGAAAAAGATTCTAGAAAAGCTGTCTCTTAGCATTTGTGGTTTGCAGCAACCAGTAGCCCAAAGCATTAGGCTCCCAATGAATGAGCAGGAAAGAGAAGTGCTTGAGTAGCTCCAACATGCTGAGTCCTGCACACCACAGTGCGGTGCTAGAGACCGAGACTGGCTGGGTCTGCACTCCCAGAGACTCTCAGACTCTGCAGTCAGGTCTAGAGCAGAGCCTGTTCACCCACGCTGCCCTCACCTTTACCTGAGAATGGCATCTGATGCCTCACTCTGCACTGCCCATCCCACGAGCTCTGTGTTTAACATTCTGGTACCTCCTGCAGAAACTCGAAAGGAAGAACTGCAGGGATACAAGAACTGCAGGGATACACAAGTGGTACACAAGAACACAAATTCTACCCACTCTGTGCTTTTCTTTCATAGCACACGGGTCCAACAGCATGGCCAGCTCTGCAAGCTGCCAGCTCACAGCTGTGCCACACCAACTCTAGGAAAAGGTTGGCAGAAGCGTCAGAGGGCACTGCCCTCACTGTAGTTGATCTAACTACAACCTTGGACTAAAGCTTTTGGGCTCTGTCCAACAGTAATGGTTATCAGTTTGATATTTACAGTGAAACTCCCTGTTCCCAAGAAGAAGCCAGGACTTTCACTGAGGTAGCAATAACACAAATGTAGAGGGTGATTCTCAACTACTTATGTAAAGTTCCAAGTAATTTCTTGCTAACCTTGCCTCTTTAAAAGCTTTCTAAACATAATTTGGCACTGTATTTTAAGTTGACCACAGGAAGTACAAAACAGGAAAGTCCAGGAGAAGCCTTGTCTTCCCCTCAGGCACTTCCTGTACTAGTGACAAAAGCATAATGCAAAATTGCTAAGAAAGTGCTTCATGTTTAGGTTACGCTTTGTCTTCCTTTTAGGCAAGAAATATTTGCTCATCAAGAATCACAGCCTTGAAACAACAATGCCCACCTCTGCATCACTGTGTGTGGTTAGACTCTGAGCTTTTGGGAACATGTCTCCGATAAACTAAGTCAAGGAGTAAACTCAGATAAACGCAGAGAATGACCCAAACCCAATCTCTGTTTTTCCTCCCACTCTTCAAGCACACTGGGTGCTTAACAGTGATTTGATATCACCTTTGCTGAAAGAAAATTACCTATACTCCACTCCACTAGCCTTGTATTCTCTTAGTTAATGGAAGAAAAAGCTCAAAGGTCCCTTTAAGGAGAAAGCAGATAATTCAAGCATTCCCACGTTAAAAGCAGACACAACAAACAGTTGAAAAGGCGACAAATTGTTCCCTGATATTCACACTTATGCAATATGCCCGATCGTGTTAACAGTGAATTCCCTTTTCCTGCTCAGACATCTAGGCAATAAAGGCAAGAATATGCAAAAGACAAAACATTCACAAGAACTTTTTCACAAGTATTAATCTCTTTTTTTTCTTTCTTGTGCTGTCTACAAGATAGCCTTATTTTAAACTCTGTTTAAGCAGAATCTGTAATACACTAAGTCTCAGAGCATGTTTGCTCCAGCCATGACTTGACCCTACACTGAAGTAAGAGCTTGGTGTGTGCTAACAATTCATTTTTCATCTCTGCTCCATTTCCATCAACAGAAGAGGAGCATGCACACAGCAGGTAGACAGAGCATGCTCTGTTTTAGGTACCTGACGTGGATGAGTGGAGAAGCAGGATCCTGAAGTGTCTGCTTCTTAATCTGGACATCCAACAGGGATGCTGCTCTGCACTGTTCCCTATTCTCACTGAAATCTCTATGTCCTAAGTAATCAGCACACTTCTCTACTGCTCCCCACAGCTCCTGATAATCTTGAATAAGAGAAAACCAGGCAGCAAAGATTGTGTCCTTAACTATGAGGGTTATGGCATTTGTATTCACACAACTGACACAGGAAGAGGAGAGGAGTAAGAAAATCAGCACTGGACTTAGCGTTTGCCATAGGTTTTAGTGAGAAGTTTGGGATATTCTCACAGCTCATTGTAAGAGCAGGACACAGGTTTTCACTTTAGGTGAACACGGAGTGTTAACAATCTCAAATTTCATGACGGTTGTTACCACAAAGGCAGGATCAGTGTGGATGTTTCTGCAAATTTGCTCATGTTCAATACTGTCCACAGAACCTTCAATATTCCTTCCTCCAAAAATGCCAGTCATTTCACCCAACTCTCACAACTGGGAGGGCTTTCCTGTCATAAAAGGAAACACTACCTATGTTCAAATCCTTCAGCAATAAGCAACTGACTCTTCTGTGTTACTATAGAGGGTATTTTCTAGAACGCCTAGATAGGCATTGGGCAAACTGCAGCAGGAGAATTTTGCTTGTGCAGAGTGATTTCAGAGTGCAAAAGACAGATAAATGTATAGGAAGTGATTTCAGAGTGCAAAAGACAGGTAAGTTTATAGGAATCAGCCTTGGGCTCCATCTGTAACAACATTTCTCTCCACATTGAGAGACAGATCCTGTGCCTGACAAAAGAAAAATCATGCAGGGAAAGTAGATTTCTAAATCACCTTCTAAACTGCAAATCAAGGAGTTCCGGGACTTTGACTGCTGCAGCTAATGGGCACACAACAAAAGGCATGATAGGTCCTGGGGCAAGTAGAGATAAGCCCTCTTAAATGCCCACGGTCTTTCAGTTCCTTAACAGCATCTTGGTAACATCAATTCAAACCAAATCAGTTCCTCTAATCCACATTAAACTAGTTCTAATGGCACATTCCTAGTGAAGGAAGCTATTTGCCTGACTTTTCCCTAATAGAGGTGACCCACAGACATACCCCAGACTGTCAATCTTCTCTCTACGCTGCCTTTTCGTAAAGGCCTGACTCCACTGCCTTATTCCTCCGAGTGATAAACCCACCATGCTCTACTTGCAAACCCTCCCAGATCGAAACTTTCTGCTGCAGATGCCAAGAGCATCCATAACCTCATGGCCAGACAACACCAAAAGTGACACGAAAACGTGTGCCCACAGCAGTGTGTCAAGGACACCTGAACAAGTGCAGCTCTGCACAACACAGGGCAGTTACAGGGCAGGGCCAGGAGCAGGATGAGCAAAGATGGGAGAGTTTAACATAGATTGGTTCATATCAAATGTCACCACGTGTGAAAAGTCACGGTCACTTTGGTGGGTTTCACAAACAGTGAAGTCCAGCACTCCTGACTGAAAAGAGCACGCCAGTTAAATGTATTCCAGCTCATGAGCATAAACTCTTTCAGAAAGAATTTTATATTACATTCTATTCCCCCACTACAGCAGGTTCCAAACTACAGTTGCTTTGCTGAGATGATGTTTTCACTGTAACTGAGAGAAACGTGCAAAGTAATTTACAGAAGAGTACAGGAAACAGATCTTCCATCTGGAATATTTTTATGTGTTGAGATCAAATTCAGTTATGTCTTGATGAAACTTAAAAGGGAAGCAGGGTTTTTTTTGCTTCAGAATAGGGAGTATTCCTCTTGATTTAACACATGGAGCATGGAAGATAAGATACCTATCTGTCCTGAGTCTCTAATCCTTTGAGATCTGCCACAACTCAAACACTGGTAGTATCATCATGGGCCAGCTTAAAATTAAATAAATAAATAAAAATCCTTTTAAGAAGGTTTTTTTTATGTTTACAGCCTGCTATCACCTATGTGGGGATGCAGGACAAACTCAAAACCTGGAGCCTGTATGCTACATAAAGAGCTCTGCCCAAGGTAAAAAAGAAAAAGCATTCTGCATTATATACTTAAATTTCATTTAAAGTCTTACTGAAAATCTGTAAACATTCAGTTTCATCATTCTGAGTATTTATATGGTAGATAATTAGAATATACAAGAAAGTGAATATATCTATGACTTATTTGGAGGAATACAACAGAGTATCATTCTCCTACTTTCTCAGGCATACCTTCTGATACGAGAATCTCATCTCTTAGCAAATATAAATCCAGGTTATTGTCTCCCTGATGATGCAAGTGTTCCTTAATACTACAGGCAACATTCTGTTCCTGATGCTACTGATCGACAGACTCACAAAAGGCTAGGGGAAAACAAGACATTACAACTGCTGTTAACTGTCTGTTGGACAATGCTATGCTTATTTTGCTCTCAAAAAATTGAGATTTTCAGGGATGAATGTGCCTCAGAATGTGTGTATTACACCTAAAGACTAATTCTTCTAGGTTGGTCTTTTACTTTTCCATGCAGCCAACAGCATTCTGCTTTACAGGTAAGAAATACTGCTTCCCATACAAAGCCATATAAAATGGTATTTCCGGAAATAATGGAATTTTTTTTTAAACCTACAAAATAAATACCACACCCCAAACACACCCCCTAACTTGTTTACTTTTTGAGACTCATAGACTGCCTGCAGGTACTGCTGTCCTCATTCTGCCTCTGGGAAAGGTGATAAATCTTATCAAGAAGCAATTAGGACAGAGAGCAAACTGTACCGTCAGCTGAGCCAAGGCAGATACACTCTGTTAGAGCTCCCTCTCCAACACTTCCCTCTTACCACTGCCTACTTACCAACTAAACTGACCAAATGAGTCAGTCATTGCAACAAAATGATGTAATGCATAAAAACTTTGAACTAGTAACCTCCAATATTCTTTGAATGCTCTGGAATAACCTCTGCATTAGTCAGGGAGCAGCAAGTACAGTTTGCTACTGCCTTGGTGAGTCATGAACAAAAAAACTTGGCATCTCCTACAGGTTTGTGTTACCCTCCTCCTCATGTTCCTCCATGACAAGCCAATGTTTCCCAAACTGGGCACGTAACACGAGCACATCTATGATGCTGGCTACATCCCTGCAAGATCCTGCCAGTGACTCATTCGTGTGCCCCGATCAGCCAGAGCTCCTGATCCGAGCTGCTCTGGGTTTACATACACCTATCTGATAAAATAGGGGCATTCTGCCTTGGAGATTTATCCAGCTAACCTTCACCTGAGGACAATCTGAGTGTCTAAGCAGTCTAGCTTTGTGCTTCCTGTAGGTGCTGTGTGTCCACAGATTTCCAATTCCTCATGAAATCCACAGAATCACAAACAGCACTTCTCCATTATGTGGTCTTCACTAGCTTAGACAGAAAAAGGCAAACTTCAAAACCTACCATCTTGAGAGATGTTTCTGAAAGCTGGTCAAGCAGTAGGCACTTTAGATTAACACCAGACCTACTCAAAATATCTGGATATTTGTCAAGGCCAAACATCTACCAAATCGTCTCTTACAGATCTTTCCCCGCAGAAATTGCCGAAACAACCTTTTGAAAGCTTTTAACTTACTTAATATAAGCACTAAATGCAATCTAGAGACATCTGGCAGCCCCTAGGAAGGTGAGCCATAAATAGTATCAAGAAACATAAGGTAGGATCGCTCCCTGTATTTAACTGCAGACTAAAATGAATTTGGTCAACATTTAGTGGAATATATCACTGATAAGGTCTGAAAAGGTAAAGACAGTTTGGTATGACTTTTGTTGTTTGGAGGTGTTTTTTAATAAAGACAGAACTGGTTCAAGAGTTGAGCATAAGAGAGTCAACATCTCTAAAACAAAGAATGCCTGCTAGAATAGATGTTTGCCTCTTGCTAATGCAGCACTCTTCAAGCTGGTATTTGTTTGGGTCACTACAGACAGTGGAGCTCAATGGACAGGCATAAAGATTTTTAGCTGTTAAAATGTCAATTTCATAAAACTTTATCTCTCTACACAAAGCACAAAAGCAAAGGTTTGACATCCTTCCTGGTTTTCTGACACTGTATAAGTCTGCATGGATCATCAAGACAAAAAAAAGACTGAAGCTGCAGCAATCCCACAACAGTCCCAACAGGCAAGTTTATGTGAGGTAATCCTGTGCCAGAAGCCCTTATGAAAAAAACAGAAAGAACTCCCAAAACCACTCTTTTTTTCTTCTCCATACAAAAATCAAGAGACTTTTAACTTCTAATTACTAAAAATTTAACTTAAAATTGCAAACAGCTTTCACGAAAGCCGCCTGGCAGAAAACATCTTAGTATTTGCTGAATCCTAACATAAAAACACATTTACTTATTTTAAAGCTAAATACTTGGAAGCTGCAAGACCAGGATGCAGGGCAAGCTGTGCTGTTTTACTCACCAGATCCAGTAAGCTCAGAACATTACCTTCTCATCAACACAGGGCCAGATCTCTTAAATCTGAGGTGGAATTAAAAGGAATTAGCATGTTCAATTAAGAAAAAGAACCTGCTGTCATCTATGCAGCTGGGAATTTGTGTGTATTTGGACAGCAGACCTGGGTTAACGCTTCTCTAGCTTCCACAATTTATACAGTTACATCAGAGTGGCCAATAAACTTAAATGAAAAAAGAATTAGTATTAATGAGTAAAAATCTCAGTTTCTTACACTGCTGAATAAAGCACCCTCACTAACTGCATGTGCTCTTTGTAAACAGGCAGTGACATCTTGGCTGACACGTCTGTGGTTCCCAACATCCTCTGAGTCACAAGTGAAGCTACAGCTCCTGCACAGCCCTGATATCCGGTGTCTGCAACGGGGCTGTGGGAGCAGACCAACGAGGGAGAAAGGCAAACAGCTGAGCAATGAATTCTCCTCTGATCCACGCACACTGGGCCATTTGCATCGCCTCCTGCTCAGACAGGACGAGGCTCTCCATCACTGAGCATCTCCAATTTTTGTGTTAGCCTGAATCTATTTCTCTTCTTCAACAGCAGCTTAGGGGACTTCCATTTCCTTATCCTTAAATATTCAGGTATCCTGACAGTGTTTCAGCTTCATAAAAATCAGCTCAGGATCTTTGCACTGCTGGTCCTTTATGGGCATGACCTCATTTTGGAAAGCATTGGAGAAGGCAAATATTAGAAGTACACCCTGCCATGCCAACTTTCAACAAAACAGATGTTCATTAACCCACGCTGACTGCTCCTTACAGAACTTCTCCATTCTCTTAGCCTCTTTGCTCAGTAAGCAGCAGAAATGGTTTGCTGCCAGAACCACTAGTGGCTCAGTAAGCATTCCAGCTTTCCCACTCAGCATTCCAAGCAGAGGAATCAGCCACTGAGGGTTTTTTTCCTTTCCTCTGATCAACACACTCATGCAAAAGTTTGCACATGGCAAGCACTGCACATATTTTGGTACAATAGGAAACATCTGGCAAGCAGAGGCTGAAGCAATGGAAATTGCTTTATTGGTTCTATGGAAGACAAACTACAAAAGAGGCCACGAGGTGAGGACATTCCTGAAGTTAACACATTCATCACAGCAAGGGAAAGCTGCAAAGTAAACTTGAACTGCCTGCTGTGACAACTCCAGGAGCTTTTTGCTGAGCCCAATGCAAATAACTGCTCTAACTTCCTAACAGCACCACAATGAATAATGGTGGTAATTGCCTAAGAACAGAAAGAGGGAGTCTCTCCATTGCTAGTAGCAATATAGGACATTCTGGACCAAAAAAAAAAGGATCCATCTAATTCTGTGTCTTGCCTAAGGGAGGTCGGTCCCAATACCAACTTCCTTAAAGAAGGATGTAAAAAAAAAATTTTAAAAAAAAAAAAAAAAAAAAAAANTTAAAAAAAAAAAAAAAAAAAAAAAAGAGCCCTACAGGTAATAGCTTTCCCTACAGAGAGAGAGCTAACCTGGTTATCGAATTTCCTTTGTGCAATTCCCCATCACTTTCAGCCAAAAAGGCCAACACCCACTGCACTCTCAGTGATCCCCCTGGCTCCAGTGCCTCTCTCTGATGTGGAAAAATCACCACCACTGCTTACACCAGTCTCTTAGAGGTCTAGCCCCCACTTCACAACCTTGGCCAATATCTGAGCTAGTAGTTTTATGACTAGGGAAAATTAATCCTTCAGCAAGAAGAATAAACAGGTGACCACAGGAGGGGACTGCTGGTGAGACAGGATCAATCAAAAAGTGGAGATTTCAGTACTTAAAAAATTCTCTAATGTGGGGTTTAGAGAACAGCCTCTCTCAACTGCAGGCAAGATACAAGTGGAATATATGGGTCAGCAAGCTGCCCTCCTATCCACAAGGGCTTACCTGCTCTGAAGGAGATTTCTCCAGGAACTCTGCTGGCTAGTTATAATGGTGCTTTAAATACACAGTACTGCACAAGCCTAGCCAAATAAAAGGAACAATTTCTAGTCACAGGTGGTCTTTCTGAGACTGGAGCAATCCTTTGGAAAGGAGTGTGGGCAGACTGCACATCTCTCCTACCAACAGCAAGCATTTTTGGACTGTCCCCTCTGATACAACTCCTAGGAGTTAGTGAGGGTCCTCAGAAGGCTGGCAGTGCCCTCAAACCCATTTAAGCCAAGTTTGCAGCAGCCTTGAAGAGTCCATACAGCATGATCTTTCTCACTCAGTTAAACACAGATGAAGTACAAATGCATTTTCCCAGTTTTCACAGAAAAGCAGCACTGAAAGTGACACCTTGGCTCAGCTTTTCTCTCATTTCTGTTTTGTAGTCTAGTTTCTTCAGAGACAGCAGCCAGATCTAACATACTTAAGAGGAGTAGCCTCTTCTGAATCCCATCCAACCTGAAATACTGGCTTTGTTGGCCAGAGGCCCAGGTGAGGCTGTAACTGTGACACTACATGCAATACCTTTGCTTAACCTTTTCCCTCCCAAATTGCCAGAATGTATTCCAGCTATTTCGACATCTTAGCAACAAAGATCACTTCATATACAGCTTTTTATTTCACTTTCCATTTGAGCATGCCTAATGCACTGCTTTGCAGCCACTACTGTCAGTGCAGTCCCTTCCAAGCTCTGAGTCAGAGGCTGTGTCTTGCAAGGGCTCAGTCTCCCCAGAGGCCTCAGGGCCAGAGGCTGCTGTGCCAAGAGCCTCCAGCCTGTGCTGGGGAGGGACTCAGCAGCACCCTCACCTTTGGCCAACTGCTCGCTCTGTTCCACCCTTCCTGACTCAACCTCAAAGAGCAGCCAAGTGAACAATGTCGTTTTCTTACTATTTGTCCAAATAGGAGGCTGTAGGATTACACACACACAGAATCCAGGTTCTTTGAGCTGACTTATTTTCAGAGAATCCTGCAACTTCATTGTGAGGTGTTTATAAACATTTCTTCAGCCATGCCACAGCTAGCTGACTGAAAAAACCCAAAAAGGTTAAACTAAATGTTCAAACAAATTCCTGGGACACATCAGCAGCTGGGTATGGTTGTGAAACTCATTGTCTTTAAACACAGCAGCTGTTTGGGAGTCTCTGTCCTTAGCTCCTTATTTGAGAAAACATTTTCTTCCCATATTCGGGAAGAAATTTTAAGAAGGCTTCATTTACCATAAAAAACCCTTACAGTAATACATGTAATCCCTCATGCTAGCATTTTTTAGAAGGCAACTTTTCCGAAGTTAAACATTGTGTTGGTTTTAAATATCACGAAAGCAAACAATGCACACATATTCTGGGTAGGGTCACATCTGGAAAAACAGAATTTGAGCAAGCTGGACAAAGGTGCTTCCAAAGCTTTCTCTTTTCCTGTACTTAGTACACACTGGATTGTATGACAATTTACAGTGGGAGAGACCTCGGGAGGTCTCTAGTCCAACATCCTTCTCCAGGCAGGATCACCAGCCATTTGGTCAGACCAAATTGATCTTGAAACCCTCCACAGGCAGAGACTGCACAACCCCTCTGAGATACCTGTTCCAACACCTCACTGTGAGGAAGTCCCCTCCTTACACATACCCACAGAAATGTGTCTTTTCAACCACAGAAATTCTTCTTCTGACAATTTCCCCCCTTAGCTCCTTAGCTGTCACAGAAACATACTCAGATCCCTGCTCTCATCTGACTCCTCCTTGCCCCCTCATTCCTTTTGCTTACCCTTGACTTCTCACTTTAACCCCCCACACCTTAAATGTCTTCCCACCTTTTGCTTAGAAATGGTCCTGGGATTTCTTGCTCTTGACCTTTCATCAGTTTACTCACTAAATCTTCTCAACAATAAGAATGCCTGCAGGTGCATGCAAAGAAAGATCCCATGCCACCTTTTCTGCTTGAATTCCTCAATGCAAGATGAAGGATGGCCAGAACTTTCCCACTCTGCAGGCAACTGCATCCACTGGAGTCTCTCCTTCCTCATTCCAAAGCATTCCCCAGGGTGTCACAAAAAATCTCTCAAAAGCAGACATGAGGAATAGCAACTACCTTGTCCTTCAGCTCCTGCCCTGGAGACTACCAGACACAGCAGTGCAGATGAAGCCACAGTTTCTACTGTGAGACAAAATTATCACGACTCCTGTGCTGTGTGCTAGCTTCTACAGAACTTCAGGCAGGTGGCAGATGTGGTCCAGCTGTGTAAACCATCCCTGAAGGAATTCCAGGTGAATAGCAGCATGAGGAAAATCCTGACAGATTGCTTCCCCACCCAAGGGGAAAAGGATTTCAACAACAACAAAAAAGATTACAGACTGGGATATCCCAGCTACCTTAAATCTCACTTGAGCAGTCAAGTCTTACTTTGGGTGACTCAAGGTTACTCAGCTATCAGGACAAATTATCAAATCAACCCTTTCACTCTGACACCAAGAAATAATGAGGCTCGTGACACTTCTTCCTGCTCACTTGCTTGCCAAACAACCTTGTTGATATCTTCTTTTATATAACTTTTAAGGCATAGAATATTATTAGGCATCTCCGCTTTGTAGCAGAGGAAGGATTCCCTCTTCTCCACTTTGTAGCAGAGGAAGGACTCCCTCTCTCTCTGAGCAGCAGGAAAAAAATCATGAACTGACCATAACCCCATTCCCCATCTCCTTGCACCACTGGGGGAGGTGGTAGAGCTGAGAAGGAGGGAGGGGTGGGAGGAAAGTGTTTTTAAGGTTTTATTTTATTTCTCATTATCCTGCTCTTCATTTTGTTAGTAATAAATTCAATTAATATCTAATTCAAGCCTGGTTTGCCTGGGATGGTACTTGGTGAGTGATCTCTCCTGGTCCTTATCTCAACTCATGAAACCTTTGTTATGTTTTCTCTCCCCTGCCCAGGTGTGGAGGGCAGTGGTAGAGAGGCTTTGGTGGGTGCCTGGCATCCAGCCAGGATCAACCCCCCACATTCAGCTATCATACAGCAATTACTTGGCAAACAAACAGGTAAGGAAGGTATCCCTGGGACAATTGCCAATATTCTTCTTCTCGAGCACACTACAGTGGGGTTGCCTAGTCAAAAAACAGTTTATCCCTCCCTGGCAATGTGTTCTAATCTTCCACTGTAAATTTTATTTTATACAAAGCATGATTTGTTTTATATAACACGTAACACCTTACTCAACTCCATCCCTGTGTTCTGCTTCCAACAGAAGCCACTAGTAAACATGAAAGCAAAACATGTTAGAAATGGGGCAGAGGAACCTTCAACTTCTGCCCATTGTCTGTTAGGGATTCAGCAGTTGGCTCTAGTGACCTGTCACAGATGATAGGCTGATGGCTGGCTTCCTGCTCCAAGCCCTCTTCCTTGTCCTCCTTTCTTGGACACAAAGACATGCTGGACCAGCCCCTCAGCCACCATGAGCTCACCCTGCCCTGAAGGGGCACCTTTGCTAGTGACTCTACTGAAACACGAGCTACTTAAAGCCACGTGTTCCTTAGACAGTGTTTGTTTTAAAATAGCCCATAACCAACTCATTCTACAAACTGAATCAAGAACCTCCACACCTTAAGTAATAAAGCATACCCTCCACTGACTCCTGGAAAAATGCCCAAAAAGAAAACTAAAAAGCCTGAAAACATCTGACTTGCTGGCTGCTGAAATCTGCTGCCTGTGTTCCTGCTCAGCACTCACATGGGGCTGGTGCCCCAGTCCAGCAGAAGGAACAGCATCCAAACCCACTGTACTTAGAGTAATTCGACGGCTGCTCCCACTAACACAACTATACACTTTTATACTTGAAGGAGCTGAACTAAAAAAGTAAACGGATTAATTTTCTTTCCTTCCAGCTAATAACACAGTGATCACAAAGAAGCAATGGCTGTTGCCATTTCTCAGAGAAATTTCTGCAGGAGCAAAACTGTGTAAATACATCAAAACTACCAAGGTACATAAACCTGATGGAAATGTAATATTTTAAAGTCAATACATTGACTACATGGACTATTCTACAGTGCAGAGAAGGTAACTCCCATGGCCTCTGCTTGCTTTAGGAAGCAGAGGAGCTTCAGAGCCGGTAACATAAACTAAGGCATCTATGGAAAATCAGTGTAAGCCAGGCCTATGCAATGCTGAGCCGAGAACTGAGAGTTACAACTCAGAACAGTGAGTCAGCCCAACAGCCCTCCACAATCAGTGGTTCAAAATGGGGCAGCTGCCAAAAACAGACAACAAAAAGTAGAAGGACACAGTGGCTCTGATCTCTGCACAAGGGCACTGCAGAGAGAAAGGTAACTACAATGATGGAAGGAACAGGAGCTCATGAGGAGAGACCAATGGGGCTGGGATTTCCATCAGGAGCAGAGAAAGGGTACAGGAGATTGGAAGGATTACAACCCAGGTCAACAAAACTCATAAAGGCAATAAACAAGCTGAACATGTAGCTCTCACCATGTGTAATTTGCCAGACCCTGTAATTGTGGGAGCAGAAACTAGCAGCAAACTGGGTTAGAGCAGACAAAACACTTTTTTACACTGTGACCAAGAAACTCACAGATTCTCCTACCAGCAGCAGCTGTGGAGGTGGCTGCACTCAGCAGGTTCAAAATGGGACCAAAGGCATGGAAAAACTGATCTGTAACCAGAAAACACAGCACCAGGCAGGGACTGCCATGGCCCCCGGGAAATTGCAGAAGGACTGGACCACAAAAGCATCCGGGCTTCTAAGCTTTCCTCAAAGTAGCCTTTGCTACTGCTCCCACAGGAGATCCATTACTGGCTTAGAGGGACTGTTGGTCTGACCCATCAGGGCGTTTTTCACTGTACGTTTATTCCCCCCCACAAATCCCTTGGCTTTCATTGGATCCAAAGCTAAGCAGAAGACTGAAATTCAGAACTTCAGTGAGTGCACTGTTTCGGTATTCACACACACGCACAAGATCCTGAATGGATGTTACTTTCATTACACATATTTCTGGATTATCTTTCTTTTCCATTGAAATGTGGGCTGTCTTTTGGGAGCCAGCCAGCTGCATTCAGGAAACAATGCTGCTGAACTGCTGTCAGCTGCTGCACTGGAACACAATACCATCTGACAGACAAGAAAAACAATTCTTAACGTACTTACCACGAATGTGCCAGAGGTTAGCACAGTGTTAGTTGTGTGTGTTAGACAAGAAAGTGCTCTCTTATACAGCAATCAGCTTGGGAAAAGCTAAAAATAACATAATTGCAGAGTACTGTGCAGCCACCCTCCTGCATGTGAGCATTTCTGTATGCGAAGCTCATTTTCAAAGTTATAAAAAGAGCATTTAAGAGAAATCAACCCATCAGCAAAAAATCTGTGCTCTGCCTAAGCCCAAAATTCTCCATTGATACACAGGCAGCATCTTTCCCTGCTAGAGTGTGGAAATAATAAGGTAACTTGGAGAATAGGCCTGTATTACTAGAAATCATTTAATAGCAAAAACTTCATGGGGGCTTTACTTTGAAACTCTTGCTTCCAACAAGACCAGAAAACTTGGGAGATCACACCAGAATTAGAAAGTGCCTGCGTGACAAGTCTGGGATTGAGCCACATACCTTTGCTTCCTCAAAAGACTATTTTGATAGCAGGCTTGGTTCAGCTTATTTACAGGTTTGCAGGTCACTTTTTAACTTGTCAAAACATATGCCAGGCATGTGTGCAGCAGCCAGATAACTTATAATTTAAGTAATTTCTGAAAACAACATGCAGAAACAAACATTTAATACAGATGATTATCGCTTACACTTTGATTTTGGCTTCATACTACTATCTTTGCATCACTGTATTTAATTACACCACATTTCCTTCATGAGTCATCGTTGCATAACAAACCTGATAGCCACTTTATGGGTGTGTTTCAGGTTTGCACAATTAACTGAGTCTATTGGACTGGAAATGACGATTTGTATTAACTGAAAAGATCATGTGGCTGCACAGTTTGTGGGTGTTGGTTTATTAGAATGGAAAGTGCCAATTAGAGAAGGAGAAAACAAAGACAAACTAATTACGTTTTAAAGAGAAGTACCTATGACTTCCTGGAAATGTTAAAGTTTATCTGGGATAGGATTCCCAGGTGCTAAATCACAAAGAAAATGATTCTTCCTGCGTTCATAAACACGTAGGAATGGCAAAGGAGGAAGCGCAGGCAGCAGAGAGGGAGAACAAAACACAGAAAAACCCAGGAACAGGACAAGAGTTTCCATGCCAAGGCCACCACCACTGTCACCACCACCACCACCTTGCAGTGCCTGCAAAGTCTGCACAAGTTGGTCACACAAGATGCTGTAGGGACTCATTGGGGACCGTCTGCTCTGCCCTGAACCCATAAAGACACTCAGCAGATCCCAGGAGGAAGAGAAGACGTTTCCATCAACAAATACCAGCTCCCAAAACTGCAGTGACCCCGCAGAGTGTGGTCTCAAGACAACAGCAATCTCTAGAATTGAGGGTGCAGGATTTTGGCCACACAGGTGCAGCCTCACCACCCAGACCCTGCACCACTGCTCTCCCTGCAGAGCTATTTCCAGCCATGCAACAGGAATATTTTTCTCCTCTCCATATTTTAAGCTCAACAGCAAATTCAGTTCGATCATACTTTACTTTCATAGCTACTTTCAACATCTCTATCTCATTACCACAAATCCTTACTAAAAATATAAACACCAGATGCCTCCAAACTGACTAAAGGTTATATATTCAAGTAAGGTACTTACACCATTTTGATTAACAATTAGGTGATGCTTATGACAGAACAAACACCATATAATTTAAGTAGTTAAAGATGTTCTAAAAACTCAAGATATTTAGTTGCTCAAAATGCTCGTGAACTATTCTGCAATGTACTTAAACCCAAGCAATTTCATAAATTAATTATCCCTCATAAATTTCAACACAGAAGTGAGTTCAGTTCAGCATTTGAAAAAAACCCCAATTTATATAGTTCGATGTGGTAATTAAAGGAGGAAAAAGTATTTTTAGGCGGAGTTGGGGGGAGGGGGGGGGCTGAGGAGAGGAATGGAGAAACATATAGAATCAGACTGTTCCCTTAATTTTTATTTTTAAAATCTAGAGACAACATTTAAAAATACTTCTAAATAAATATTTTAAATATCTAGCAGCTATTTAATTCTAAGAGCTGAAATTCAGATATGTTGATTAACCTATTTCCCCAGCAAAATCATTAGGTTCTGTAGAGATTCACTTCTCAGAAAACCAGCGTTTTATTAGTAGGCACAAAAGCACTCAGGTGAGTAGAGCATTAGGCTCTGGAATGAAAGATGTCATTCATTAATAGACATTAAAACACATGTCAGATTTTGACATGCCAAAAAAAACCCCAGAAGCAAGTTCACCAGCACTGTCTCAATTTGTTGGGGATGTCTGTGGTACAGGATGAGCAGTGCAAATACAAACACACATCTCAAAATACAAATGCTCAGCAGACAGTTGTGTCCCCTTCCACATGCCCTATATAGGCAGAATCTTAAATATGAATAAAATTAACTTTACACTACTTGGGAATCAAGTTACCAAACTATTAATTTCTACAATGATACATTAGAACTGTTTCCAAATACTGCTTCTATATATACTTCTATATATATTCTTCTATATTTTCCACTGAAATTACTGGTTCAGAATGAGAACCAGATGAGCCCTACTCCCACTGTCCTTCCTGCTCAGTCTGCTCTTACCTCCCTGGCTCACCAAAGATACTCACTATTCCACCTTCAAATCTTGTACTATCTGTGGAATCTCCTCACCCTGCTTTCAGAGGTCTCAAAAATACCCATGTGATACACAAGGCATCTCAAGCTTCCCTGGGTTATGGGGTTTTTTTTTAACAGCCTGCTATACTTCTAGAAGGCTGTCAGTTTTGCTTACACTTTCCTCTGCAGAGATCACAAGCACGGATATTGATGGTATTTTTGGGGGAATCCATTCAGTGCAGGTAGCTCAGGGTGCAGGTAGAGTTCTGGGTGGCCAGAGCACCAAGCAACAGGTCGTGAACTGCTGACCCTTAGCATAACAAAGGGCCTGGGGACCTGTGGCCCAGCCAGGGGAGGGACACTGAGACAGCAGCACAATCCCTTGACTTTTGAATGCTTAGACTGTAATGGTATAAAAGCCCCTTTGTTTGGGGTCCTTTCTCAGAGGCACCAGCTCAAGCTGTTATTTTGTTATTTAGTTATTTTGCCAAGATTAAATTATTTCATGGATCAAGATGTCTGAGGCTCTGTGATGGGAAACCTGATATGACTGTGGAAATGTGGGTGTGTAGCTGCAAAGGGGCCTCAGTCCCTGCTCAGGTGGTGTGAGTGTGACTGCCAGAGCGGCTCCTGGATGGTCAGACAGGGAAATTTCCTGAACATACTCTATAAATCAACTATTCTATCAAAAGAATGGGCTATGGCATTTTGTCTTTAATAGCTAAAAATGATAGAACAAGGCACAGAAAAAGGCACAGAGAAAGAAAGAGCTGACTCCTACCATTGTTTCCAGTCCTGGTGAAGCCTATGGTCTAATTATGACTGTAAAAGACTGATGACTTGTAGGCTTGCCAACACAAATACACAACAGTTATAGATGCTACCAACATTTAGGTATAAATATATATTTAGGTATAAATATATAAATATTCAGGTATTTTTCAAGAGTTCCTGTTTGGTCATGAAAACAAGGCTCCAGCTGTTTTGAAGAAGAGACACCTCTACCTGCAAAATACTGTGTGAATGCATCCAACAGCTGTCAGGCCACTTAGCTTTGCCACAAAGACGTCTATCTATGTACTGAGTGCAGTGAGATGACCATGACAAAAAAAGCACACCAAAAAAGAAATAGTGTAGTAGACAAAGGTAACAGAATACAACATGTTCTTGTGAAGACTGAAAAGGAACTTCAGTGGTGGTGCAGACCCTAACACTGCATGTAGGTGGATTTTGAGAACTTCCCCCAGACTGTCATTATGCACACCACCACAGTTGTGTGAAATACCGTGCCTAAAGGGCATAAAAACACAACGGAGCCGTCAGCTAACAACAAGCCCTCTGGCTCTGTAAGGAAGGAGATGGGATGCAACAGGGTAGTTAGACTGGGATTTGAGTCGGCTCCTCTGCTGATGTGCCCAGCATCCTGTTCCAGTGGGACACCTCTCGACACTGCCCTAAAAGCATACAATGCCCTAAAAGCATACAATGCCCTAAAAGCACACAATGCCCTAAAAGCACACAATCTAACGGATTAAGGGAGCTCTGGGTATTTCACCAGACTAAAGCTCGGCTTCCTGATGACCAGTTTACATGCAGAGTTTACATACCCAAGAGCAAGAATGAACTCAGTTGGGGAAGACTGTGTAACAATGTCTCTATAGCAGGAGGAAGGTGGCAACATTCCCGTGAGTTGTTCAAATATCACAGAATGGGTGGTAAAAAACAAATGTGGCTGTGGCCATTTCTGGGAAACACAAGTGTGAACAACCAGCTATTTTTAATTTATCGAGTTCCATTCCAGTCTAAGCTGCTACAGACTCTGTGTCAATATTTGTGTCCTTTTTTGATCTCTTCCCTCACTCGGCTTATGCTTATGTGCTGAAAAAGTCTGAGCACATGATTACCCCATTCAGGCAACATGCCTTTGAAATGGCTTTTTAATCTAGACTCTCCACTCCCTGACAGACTGAATTTTGCAGTATGTCTGTATTCGCTGTCTAGACACTTGAATATGCTAACCTCTAATTTAGCCCTCCTTTACTGACCCATGAGTTTCCTCCCTTCTGTGGGTCTTCTGGCTAAACTGGAAATGCAAGACACTCATTCTGCCCTATACCTGGCTGGTGCAACTGCATTCATACAAATCTGACCAGTGAAGTATGCATATGTTCCTCATTCACAGCAACAGGGAATCCTTACACTGAAAAAGCTTTGTAGCACTCTCCTAACCCTGTTCCCTTCTTCATGATCTCTAGACTCAAAGAACAGCACAGTCCTTTCCTGAAAAGACTCAGGATACAACTGCAGAGACAAGGGCCTGAGCTGAATCTTGTAAGCAGAAATAAATCGTTGTATACCCAGTTATGTAAACAGAAAATTATGGAAAAGACTGACTGAAATATAAAAGGGAATGAAAAATACAGATGCATTCCAACAGCAGCTATACTGCCCCAAATCCCAAGGTCCACCTAATCCAATATTGCCCTAGCATGGGTTAAAAAAAGGAAATAAATGTTTAGGGCAGTGGGCAACTTCCTCTCACAATTCCCAGCAGTCTGATACAAGGCACTTTCCCTAGAGCCTTAATGGATTTTTCTTTCATCAGGCTTTCTGTGACTAGTTTTTGAAGCAAGTAAAACTTCTGGTATTTGCAGCATTCAGACAGAGATGTAATCAAGGTACACAGACAAGAACTCACAAAAGCCATGCCGTATTTCCACTTTTAGATAGTATGTTTGCATCACAAACCACTTCCACATGCCTGAAGCATAAAAGATTTGCTATCTGTGTCAGCTTCTGCAGATGGCTTAAGAGGCAAATTAGCATTATCCAATTGCTTTAAAGTCTTGTATAGGGACAATTCACACAAAGACTGAGTAATGGCCCCTGTTCAAAGCTGAATTTCAGCATCAGGTCTGTACAGTTGTATCCTATGTTACCCTTGTTATGCGAGAGCCTGCACTGCTGATCTGTGGATGCACCTTAAACCCATTGTCTCTGCCCTTTCCCTACCGTTCTCTATCCCACAGGAAGCACCACAGGACACTATACAGCATCCCCTGTACAGTAAGAAGAGAAGTATAAAGGTTAACTGCTTGTAATTTGGGCGATATTCTTCCACTCATGCACCAGCACAACAGTTTACAGCCACTGCACCAGTCTCTGACTTCTTGTCTGTTCAGTGAGACTACAGCAATTCTAACGTGTCCCATACGTATTGTTTTTTTCCCCCTGGAATAAACACGCTAAAGTTGCTTTCCCTCAGTTGAGGGTGGTACACGTTCAAAACTTAGGTAACTCAGAATTTTATTATCTGCATGGTTTGTTTACATTTTCATGTCAGAGAGTACCACCAGAGTCCTTAATCTCAACGTTTGTAAGTAGCTCCACTCTGCCAGATTACCACAAAACAGAAGATAATACCTGAACAAGATAAAATGCAACCACATAAGGATTGCACAGTTTAACTCCTACTGTGCACATCTTCATTCTGCTTGAGGCAAAGGCTGTGATTTTTAAGAAAGAGGTAAGAACCACATGATAACTCATTTCTTTAGGAAGTCAGCATCCAAGCCGAGGCCAGTGTCTTGAATTTTAATCTGCTGAATAACAACAGAATTCAGGACTTCTCATGATGGAAAGACTTATTCATAAACCACCTTCTGCATTGCATTTTGCTAGGTTTGCTTGTCCGAGGCAATGTCTTACTAAAGGGTTCATAAAGTCTACCTTTGAAATAACTTGTGACACATGATCTTGGCTCTGCAGAAGCACCTCTGGAGGAGCAGCAGAAGTGTATCCACACCACCCTCACTCACATAACTAGTCATGCAAAAACTAACACCACAGCATCCAACTTGCACTTTGTTTACCTCTCTTCAGGAAAGCTTTTCCTCTCTGATGACTGACCACAATTACCTTTTCTAGTCATTAACAAGGCCAAAAAGAAAAGTGTCTAAGCTACTCATTCCCTTGCAGGTAACCAGACAGGAGGCATGCTTACCAGAGAGCATGGAAAAAAACCCCCAAGCTTCCTGCTCAAGAGCATCTACCACAAATAAGTGCGATTAAGCAATAATACAGCAGCAGCTACTGTAAAACAAAGTTGTTGCTTATGGAAGGAGGCTCAAAAAAAAATCACAACAATCTAAAGAATGACTGTACACGAGCTTTATCTAACATTCTGTATTAAAATAAATATCTATTATTTTCCACTAAGTCTTTCAGTATGAAATTATTTGTGATTTTCTAGCTTCCTAAAGAGATTTTGCCGTTTACTTCTCCAGCTGCTGCTTTACATGTACACCTTTCTCCTCTCAAAACAAACAGAAGCAGCAACTGAAAATTTTAAGCATTGAAAATGGGAAATATCAAGGGGACCACGATCACTGGAAAGGTATAGGCTGCAAAGCAAGCTAGAAACAGGACAACTGATCAAAGGACATTCAGTATCTCTGGGATTCCCTCTGCAAAGAGAATCCTTGAATGAAAGGTAGTATCATGAATGAAAGTCCATGCTATTCTTTTTTTCACAGAATTCAGACACTTCATTTATTAAATACAGACAAGTCTGCTATCCATCTCCAAACATGGATACAGGAGAGGTTTAAGGCCTCTCCTAGTACTACCTCAGCTGGTTTTTTTAGCACACTTGTTATTAGTATTGATGACCCACGGTGTTGAAGACTACTTAGGAGTTAGTCTTTAGGGCACCTAGCAAATTACAAAACGTGGTTTACACATGCCTACAGAACTATGAGGTGGTTGCGAAGAAGGGAGAGAAATGGGAATGTAACTGTTGGTGCAGAATTCAATTTCCTCTGTCCTCAAGTCAGCACAAAAACTATTGCAAGTGACACTGTTACTAAACATTTGTATTCAGTAGAAAAATCAGAAATTTAAGGTGTGGGGTTTTAGTGTACAAATGCCATAGGTAAACTTATTTAACAGTAAGAGACGAAAATTCCATACAATTACGTGCACATGAACTAACTCCAAAATTATCTAATAAAACAAGACCTGCTGATAGAAGCACAGAGGCCATAGGGTAACACCTGCAGGGAATACCAGAAAGACCTTTTCTTGAATCAAAGATTCACAGGTATAAACAAGTAAAGAAGCCAAACATCTATTATTTCTCACGTCCCACTACAGAGGCACTATAGGAATTTGTCCTACTGAAGTAATGTCAACACTCCGTGAAAAACATTTAAAAGACATGTTTGTCCTTTGTATCCCTTCATTACAACATTTAGGGCTGCTTCCACTATCAGTCAGTATGTACATCAACACACCAGAATGAAAAAAACAAACCAAAACTACTTTCTCCTAATGCAACCAGGACAATTTAAACTTGAGATAACTCATATTGTACGGCCAGCTTATCCACAGAAACAATTAGTCATGGTCTTCAAGTCCAGAACAACAGAAGTACAACAAATAGTTGGAAGCAGTCTTTGAGCACGTACAGTTCAGCACAAGCCACTGCCACCAGCATGTGTCCAGAACACAAACATCCTGCAGTCTCTGTTATGTGTACCCCAATTCATCAAAATCACAAACCCATCCACTGTTCCCCTCCCTTCTTTTGATGGCTTCTACCTCCCCTTATATTCTTTTCACTTTCTCTCACCTGTATAACATGTCCAGTCAACTTTAGAGAACCTCTTAATCATTTTTCACATTTGAAAATCTCTTCTAGTTTATAGCCCTGACCTTTCTTCTCAGTCACCTGTATTTTTACAGCAGTACAACAGTTCTTATGATTAAAACACGCAGTAGATCTTGCTGTTCCAAAGAACAAGGGCAGATGGGGGGCTTCCACCAGAGGTCAAAAGAAACACCAAAGAGAAAAGAGAAGTCAACTGCAGACATACACCACATCATGCAGTGAAATCAAGCATTCTTCTTTCTTACAATATCAGCAACTATTCCAGTTCAAAGGGTGTAGATAGATGTCATATTTTATTAATCCTATTGTTAGCACCTCTCAATCCTGGGAGTTTCAAGAGTCCCACATTGCTATTTCTTTGTCCAACAAAGAAATGATTGCACTGTAGAGCAAAACTGATCAAAAGCCTGATTCGTACTGTTTGTGCTGAAATGAACGGCATCACCCGTAAATGCTCACAAAAGTCTTTAAACAGCAGCTTTCACCGTGAATCCTCCTATTCTGACCACTGTGGTTTATTTACCACCACGAATCTATGTCTAGATACAAAATACTCTGTCAAATCTGCGGCAGCCCACCCATAATTTCTCAAGATGCCAAATAAATCATCACACATGCAAGTGGATTTATTTCAACACAAATACACCTATTTCAAGAAAACTGACATTCACAGGACCAATTCCTACAAGAGCGAAGGGCTTGGTGTTTTCTCTCCTTACGGTAATACTGAAGGACAGGGACATCCTGTGACTGCAAAACACTCGGTCACTACACGCGTGGGCAAGGCCTGGCCCCACCTCACCGCCCGGGCCCGTTTACGAGAGAAAACCACGCGGCACCGAGGGGGAGAAGCGCGGGGAGCCACGGCCGCCGCCTCCCTCCCGGGCCGGGCCCCCGCGCCCCAGGCCCGCCCGGGAGCCGGGCCGGGAGAGCGAGCGCTCCCTGCTGCCGGCCGGGAGCGGCTCCGAGCCCAGGGAAGGCGGAGGGAGGCGACCCGCAGAGATGGGCAGTGAGGTGCCCTGACAGCGCTGGGAACACGACGGGGATAGGCCGGGGGAGAACGGAACGAGTGACTGCCGGCCCAAGAAACGGGAACCCGGGGACAGAAGAAGCGGGAGGCAGCAGGCAGCTCCCCTGAGGGATTAGCGCACCGGCCACGGACAGCCAAACAGAGGGCCAGGGCAGGACACGGAGCGCTGGCGAACCGAGCAGCACTGCCTCAGCACCCCCGAGGCGGCCGCTGCCGCCCGCGAGCTCCTCGGCTCCGGCGGCTCTTCACCTCCGCCTGGCGCCCCGCCTGGCGAACGCCACTCTCGCTGAGCCCGGAGGCGGCCGGTACCGCAGGCCCGGGCGGAGGGGGCTGCCAAGGCGTGGGTGGCGCCGCCCGGAGGGCGCCCCGGGGGCCGTTCGCGCTGGCGGGCACGGAGCAGCGGCAGCAGCAGCACCGGCGGCCAGGCCCCCGCCGGGAAGCGCTGCAGCCCCCGCTCCCGGCGGAACCGGAAACCACCACC
>VZRV01003565.1:1166193-1211110 GCA_013398115.1 Falcunculus frontatus | reverse complement strand
GGTGCCGCGGCGTGGCCCGCACCGGCCAGCGGAAGGGGTGGCGGCGGCCCCGGGCCCGGCGGCGCGCGCCGGGAGGAGCCGGGAGCGCGTTTTGTGGTGCTGTGCTGAGGGGGGTGGGGGGGCAGCAGGGCCGGACCCGCCGCGGCGCCGCTCGCCCCGGGGCTGGCGGGGGATCTCGGTGCGACACCCGCCCCGCTCGCCGCGGCGGGAGTCCCCCTAAATGGGACGGGACCCGCCCGGGGTCAGCGGAGCCCGCAGCCACATTCTTGGAAATCAACGTGGCGTGCCACGCGTTTTCTTCCTGACCCGAAACAGTATCAGTGTTCTCTCACTGGCTTCCGAGCTGCTCCTCTCGCTCCTGTGAGTAAACAAGAGACCGCACTGTGGGCTCAGGCTCTGCGCTTCGCACGCTAATTTAGGATGGCTTAATTTAGAATAAACATTTCTTTGTGACTTAATGCCTCATTACGCACTTATCCTCGATTTTCTAAAATAGCCAGTCTGTGCTGGTTAAATCTGGAGACATCGCTGTTCTCTTCAGTATTGACAGTGGAGCATGTGACAGCAGAGCGAGCAGGCCGGGGGACTCGGCCACTTCAGTGGTCTCCTGTCACTGGAGCACAGACCAGGGGCCCTGTGCAGTATTCTGAAGCACTAAGCAAAAAATTTATTATGCTTGATGCAAAGATAACAGTACCTCATTACATATTAACTGGATGAGAAAGGCTCTGGGGGCAAGGTCTCTTTGGTCATTTTGGGAATACCTGAATCTTTGTTATACTGGAATGGCAGGTGAATGATGCCTCTGCATCATAAATGTATTTGTGAATTGCATTTATAATCCAGTTAAACTGCTCAATTCACCTGTATTATTCACTCAGTTTACCTTATGCACAAACCTAGTTTTCTTTCCTTAGCAATTTACCTATATGGGATAATTATCTGAATTTTTTTTTTTTAATAGAAACTTATCTGTTGCGGTGGGGGCATATGTTCTTGGTGAAGCCCTATGTCTGCCATGCTCTGCAGTACGGGAATTATTTCAGAGAAAAACAGTTCCAGTTCTCTGTAGTGGAAAAGAGAATTAAAACTTATCACAGTGTGTCTAACACTATGGTTATGACTCTGAGTCAGCTATAAAGGAATTTTTATTTCCTGAATGTAAGCTGTCTATATTCACATTAAAATTTTCAGGAGGGTGAAGTACCATACCTTAAGCATGCATCTGAAATCTGACAAGCAGAGGCAAGGCAATTGTCTTGCTATTTAATTATTAGTTTTCTACTGGCAATTTACCGGTTACTCCCATTTGCTGTGTAGGACTGTGAAATGGTAGCCCAAATTTTAACTGAACTTAAACTCCTTGATGAACTGTGGTTCTTTGAATATATTCCAAATAGCTGGCTATTACAATCCATATACAGAGTTTGTCTGCTGTTCAGTTGATTTGTCTGTTGTATACCCAAAGGATTAGTTTTATTTGCAAGCACCCATGATTTGACTGTTTACTAAGTGATCATAGTCTTAAATTCTTTACCACGGAATGGTCTGGTTCTGGCTGGCAGAATGTGTAGAAAAATATCTCAAAGATAAGAATGTAGTTAATTTATACAATAACTGTAAAGAATATAATTCCTATAAATGGAAGTATCTTCTGAGGCCTGTATGTGAGCATGCTTTGGCCTGTGACTCACAGGAATACTGAACTGCACTGTGGAGGTTTGGTGCATAGTAAAGAAGATCTAATTATTTATTAAATGAATAGATTTAAACTAACCTTCTCATGAGGCTGTTTCTGCTAAGTGTTGGTTACTCAGCATTCATCTAGCTACAAAGACAGAAGTATTTGAGGGATAAGAACTAGAGAAACAGAATTTTAAACATTTTTTAAAGCATTTGGAGTTCCAGAAAGTATATTAACAGCACTTAGGTTTTTAAAGTCCAGTTGGAAGTCTGAAATACTTAAATATTAAAAGGGGTGGCTCTATCTCAGGTGCTTATGTTAAATAGAAAGTCAGAGGAGAAGAAGGAAATTACATCACATTGTCAAATAAGGAACAGCTAGCTGGAGTGGATGACTTGTAGTGCAAAAATGTGCCCCTCCTCCTGTGAATTGCTTCTGAGATTTGTTAAAGATAATGTGGTGGCAAGGTGAGCAAAAATAGGTTGTGGATTTAAGGTAGACACGTTTCTTCCTCTCCCAAAAGGGGTAAGTAGGTCTTTTTAAACATCTTCCCCTCTTTCCCATTTCTTACAAGAAGCATATAAGCTCCTTGTCAAGAGTGTTGCCTTTATAAAACCTGTCCAAAGTTTGTACTGGCATTCAGAAATCTGTACAGCAGATTGCTGTATTCCATACCCATTAAGTGAAACATTCTAGAGCATGCTTTGGTCTACTGTGCCTACCAGAAAGGTTTTCTTTGTTATGAACTTGACTTGCCTCAAATATTTGGTTGCATTGGAGCTGGGAGAACAGGGAACAGAGTAACAAGATTCTGTGTGTGATTAGTGATAGGTATTGAGCTAAAATATATGCACATGCTTCTTGGCTTCTAAACAGAGGGTTACTGTTGTTATAACACAAGTATTTATTAATATGTATCTGTATGAAAACTGTATATTTGGGATATTTGCTGTAATTCAACTTACCACAAAAATCTTTCCGCATTTCTCACTATGCAGATACCCTTACTGTTTACAGATACATTTGACTATTTTCAGTTTACACGTAGCCATCCTGTTGAAGTCTGAAGGTATATTTGGCTTTGAAAAAAAATTTTAAAATCAGTCTCATCTCCAATACTTCGTATTACTCATATTTGTTAATACAAGCAGACGTGGATGATTACAAATACCTCCTTTGCACTGTTACCTTTGCAGGGAATGGTGTCAGTAGCTTCCTAATGCACCAGCAAACCTTTGGATTGTCTTGGCTTGTAAATGCCCTGTAGAAATTACCAGCCACAGTTTTAGTTTGTTTTGAATAACACAAACTGTAACATCTTCAGAAGTGCTTCGACCTTCCTAAATGCCATAAACTGTGCATAACTAGGTCAGACAAGCAGAGTAACTGGAAGCCCATTCTGTGCAAATGAGCAGCACACAAATGTGAGATCAAGAATGTTTCATTACTGTGTAGTGTCCATTTTCTTTAGCAAATATAGTTTGATGTTATTTCTGGTTAAGTTTAGATCCTTAAACTTTTAAGGAGGCAGAATTGGGACAGCAGTTAGCAGTGAAAACTGTTGATGTTCATATTTTCATGACTGACTTTTGTAACCAATTACTAGAATATAATATGTACTACTCAGCTTTAGTAAGAGCATGCTGTCTAAAATACAAAGTTTGTACTCAATTACATGTTCTCATGTCTCCCTCTTAAGATACTGTCTTCAAACAAGCTTATGCATGTTTTAAAATACAAGCATCAACTCTCTAGACTCCACTGAAAAAGTAACTAGGTGGTTTAGTGAAAGAGCACTACCTCTCCTGGTATTCTAGCTTAAGGCACAGAGGACAGTTTCATAACTCTCTGAAATGTCAGGGCAAATCACTTGTGAATTTGCAAAGAGGTCATTGATGAATCAAGCAAGTTTCATGGCTATATAAATTGTGCTTTATTTTTAAAAAATAAAGACTGGTTGAAACAAGTGAAAATTACCTTTTCCTAGAGTATGTAAATATTTAAGTCTGTTTCAGATGTTGAGCTTAGCATTCCAGAGAGATTTCAGAGAGGTGATTGTGCAACTATCAGTCTTGAGAGCTGAGATTTAGACAGCATTCAGAAAGCTGACACAGTAATTACTAGTAGTGGTTTAGGCGTGGGATTTGTTGGAGGTTGGGCTTCTTAACAAGCCTTGCAAGGGTTGTATGTTATCACAGCTAGCACGTTACATGTGCTCTCAAACTACAGCAGTTGTTCCCCCTCCTCTCATTTTTTTATATCATAATCAATGTCTCATGGTCCTGTCAGATCTTGTACACACACTGAGGTGGAGTACAATCATTTGCTGACTAATCAGTGTTCTGTACCAGTGCTTTTTAACTTGTGACTTGCATTTGATTTCAGAAATACTGAAATGGACAGCGGGCATTAGCCTTAAGCTCTCTTAATTCATTTTCTTTCATTTCTTTTGTAGATTTGTTCCTAATAGGATAGGATCCATGAGGCACCAAAAATCACTGCTCAATACAATGTGAGCTGATGAGATGGATGTTTTATTTGGAAATTATGTTGATATGAAGTAATTTTAGAATTGGTGCTGTATGTGTACTGTGCTGCTTAAGTATTTTTGACAAGTGGGTATCTGTAGCGTTCTGCTCCCCTGTAGACAGTGTTTCTGCTTGCACTTACAGGACTATGTTATTGCTTCCCAGGGCTCTGTGTTTTTATTTAATTTTGCTGTGAAATATCTGCAGTTCCTGTTACTGGGAAGGGTCCAACTTAACTGTGTTATGCAAAAATTTCCAGGGGTTAAGCTAGCTTTTTTAAAGGAGGTTGTCTGAAGAGGAAGAACATGGTCTTTACTAAAATCAGGAGGGCTGAATGAAGCAGGACTGTGCTGCAGTACATAGAACACTGGCTTGGCCCCTGTTCACTTCTATTAAAGTCTCCTGTCTGGAGTTATTCTGAAATGCCTGCCTGAAATATATTGGGTATCTGCTTGTGACTAAAACAATCCCACTTCTGTTGACACAGACAGTCATGATTAAGAAAACCATCATGTTCTTAAAGAGAATGGGATTAGGTCTCACACATCACACATGTACCCACAGTCAGAAGCTACTGTTTTCATAAGATGATCAATACTGGACCCAATTCAAAGTTGAAAGGGCATAGCAGAGTTGTTCTTTCTCAAACAATTGTTTATAAATTGCAAACAGTGATGCTGGATTGCAAACTAATCCTCAGGCACCTGGTTTACAGTCCTGCTTAGGAGTCTGCCCATCCCTCACGCTGCAGACAAGTGTAATGGATCTTTCCTCCTAAAGGAAAAGGAAGGTTACACATTGCATAGAATGCCCGGTTTGGGACAGATTTGCCATAACCATAAGCTACTACTTGTGTCTGTACTGCATTTTCTTGCAGTACCACACTGTGAAGGGGTTTTCTTGCCATGTTTGCTGAGCACTGATGTAGCCAGCCCACAGTTGTTGGTTGACTTTTCTTTAGATGGAATTCTTTTGGTGGAGGGATATGGAGAAATTCACATTAATATTATATGGTCATAGAATTGATTCTCAAGAGAGATACAAATTAAACTGGTTTGGGAGGGGTTTGGTTTGGTAGGTTTTCTGTGTCTTTTTTTAAACACACCAGATTGCACTTGCTGAATTTAGGATATTTGTGTAGATGAAGCAGAGACCCAGAGAACATATTTTTTATAGTCTTGGGCTTAATTTCTCCTGCCTTCAGAATGCTGACTAATTTTACATTGCCCCTTCCCCTCCCTGATGAATTTCCTAAACAAAGTCCTGTGAGTCAATTTGTTCTGTAGACTGTGATTACTTACTCAATATATAGCAATTGCCAACATATTTTTTCTATTGTAAATGGGCCAGATAAAGCATTCTTCCCACATTCAAAACAGATTTGAATGCAGCAGGGCAGTTTCAGCTGAGATTATTTCAAATCACTAGATTTCCAATTTGTTTGGAATAGCTACAAGACTTGAGGTTGTTTTGAAGTATCTTAACACTTAAGTTTGTAAAAAATAGTTACTGTTTTATATAAAAGAAGTTTCAGAATTCTGATTCAAGTAGTCAATAATTCCATTTATTGGAGCAAAGGCTATGGAAGATAATACTTAACAGCAGACTAGGCTGGTACGTGTTGGCTACACTGGAAATGAAAATCTTTAGCAGAAAGGTACAACTGAAGATAGCTACTGGAAGGTTAGATTGTTCTAGAGAACTTTTAAAACTTTTTTTGCATGAACAACTAGTAGTTTATGTTCAAGAACTGAAGCTGTGAATACACAATTGCCATATATCAATACCTTAACATATTTTTCCTTTTTTTCTATGCAGTTTAGCTCTTTAAGAGAACTTACCTGTTTTGTACTTTAAGTTTGTAATCAGACTCAAAACAAGAAGTTTGGTCAAGTTTTCCAACTGGCAAGTATTAGGACAGAAGGCCTTTCTACAGAGCTATTTAATTCCTTGAATACTGAAATTTCAAATGAGAGATGGAACATCAGGTTTGCATTTCTGATATTTATGTCCTCTCTCTTGAAGGGAATGAAAACTGCAGGAAACCTGCCAAGTCCTGAATATCAAGGGTTGTGAGACATCCTCAGAGAACACTGCACGATGTCAACTGCAGGGGTTGCTGCTCAGGAGATGAGAGTCCCATTAAAAACCGGATTTCTTCACACCAGTCAAGGCATGGGCAGTCTGAAAACCTGCTGGGGTACCCACAGTGGATTTGAAAAGTGAGTGATGCTAAAATTTATCTACTGCATCTTCAAGTATATGAAATAAGCGTTACAATTACTTGTGCCAATACAGACCTATGGTTTATTTACAGTGAAGGCTTTTTTTTTCTTTTTTTTTTTTTTAGTACTTTCTTTAATGTGGACCCTATAGCAGTGACATATAATTTAAACCCATCAACCGAGCAACATTTGCCATCCATTGGTAAGTACAGTCTGACACATACGTGTTAGGAAGTGTAAGGGATTTGTCTTGGGAAAAACCCTGCGGGCCTCGCTGACACCGACGCGCTCCCGGCTGGGCCGCGCTGCCCCCTGCCGGCAGCTCAGGAAAGTGCTCCTGGTCAGGTCCAACCAACAAAACCACTTTTAAATAACGCGATCGGGTTAAACAAAAACACACGCGCGCACCTCCTCCCTCCTTGTACATGGGAGGACTCTGAGTTGCCATTACACTTTGGACAGAGAAAATATTCGGTAAAGAAAAGAGTTGTTCTGTTGTAGTCCTGTGCTGGGATCTTTGTAGCTCTCTTGCTTATGCTTGGGGTCTCTTGAACTACCTCATTTAACTGGAGCACTGGTCTAAAGCAGTAAGATAATCAGCTGCTATCTTAACTAAATGCATAAATGCATGACCAGGTAAGATCTGTAATCCCCGTGTTTCACTACCTGGAGACATTAAACAGACATTACTTACTGTTCCATTAGAAGGAATTAAATATGCAGTGGCAAAGTCATGTGCTGGAGTGTTACTTAGAAAAGTGTCTCTAAGAATTTCTCACCTTTTTAGGGCACTCTTCCAACCAGGCTTCCATGAATGACCACATTGCTGGAAGTTGCATCCAAGTCCCATCTCAGAAATCCAGTCCACCTCCTGTAAGTCCCAAAAATGAACAGCCAATTTCAAGATACGACGACCATCTCGTTCCTGGCTTTAGTAAACTGTCATTAACCATGGGCTGTGTTTCTGAAGAAACACCTCCTCACATGCCGATAAAAAATGGACCAATTCAATTTCTGTCTGCATCTTCTAATGATCGCAGCTCCAGGCCACTACCCCCTCTGCCTATATCTGAACACTTCACTCCAGATGAGGTTGACAGAGAGGTAGAATTCCTGACTAGCTCAGATACTGACTTTTTGTTAGAAGACTATGAACTTCCCCCTTTTAAATCCAGTGCTCCAAGCCGTCGGAGCTTTAGGGGCTGTGGACAAATCAACTATGCATATTTTGATACTCCAACAGGACCAAAACCAGAAGATGCCAACCCTACACAAAGCCTAAATGTGTACATATCCAGTATTTATCCTCCTCCACAGCAGCTGCATCGACGCCTGCGAAGGTCCCATTCCGGGCCAGCTGGATCTCTCAATAAACCCATAGTAAGACTAACTGGACACTTAAACAGGTCGTCTCCAACTTCTGATGAAGATAAACCAGAGATTCCACCAAGGGTTCCCATACCCCCAAGGGCTCTGAAACCAGACTACAGAAGGTGGTCAGCAGAAGTTGCTTCCAGTGCGTACAGTGATGAAGACAGGCCTCCCAAAGTACCCCCCCGAGAACCTTTGTCACGCAGCAATTCCCGCACCCCCAGTCCCAAAAGCCTTCCATCATACCTCAATGGGGTTATGCCCCCCACCCAGAGCTTTGCACCTGACCCTAAGTATGTCAGCAGCAAAGCTCTACAAAGACAAAATAGTGAAGGATCTTCCAATAGGGTCCCTTGCATTCTTCCAATTATTGAAAATGGTAAGAAGGCCAGTTCAACGCACTACTATCTGCTACCAGAGAGACCTCCTTATTTGGACAAGTATGAGAAATTCTTCAGAGAAGCAGAGGAGAGGAGCTCTAACACTGAGGTTCAGTCCTGGTCTGGTGACTGCACAGCCACCTCAGCCCCAGTAAAACTGGACTCAAAACCCAGAATGGACATAGGTGGTCCCCTGAAACGAAAACACCTGTCCTACGTGGTTTCCCCTTAGTGTCTGGGAGCACAGTCTCGGCTCAGTTGTTTGGGATGGAGCTGAACTTTTATCATGTTACAAAGTTCTTAACAGTTCACAGATAATGAAGTAGGAGCAGTTTGTCTTCTGAGAACTGGAAAGTGGATGGTAAAGTCCTTGTATGCTGCATATATTTGATATGTTTCTTAAGACTTTTTTTTTGTCTTGATATGTAAGCTGAAAACCTACAAAGATTCCGCAGAAACATGGAGGGATAGTCACAGTTGGCCAGTTGTATGCTACCTAGATGAACATATTTGGTAGTCACATTATTAAAAAAAAAATTTAAAAAATCAATCTTTGCTTAAGAGTCACTTATAAAGCAGACAACAGACCAAGTAGTGCAGTACAGTTTTTGTATCAGCTATTTTCCAAAATTTCTTTTACACAGTAATTCTACTGAGAACAGACTGTCCTCTTTTACTAGGATATGTCAGCCTGATAAGGTAACTGCAAGATCTGATACCCACTTCAAGACTTGGCAGGCGTATTGGAAGTGCATTTTGAAAGATTAATCTATCTTACAAATTAATTTGATGCTAATAGACTTTTAAAGTGAGTTAGGTTTTGTGAATTCACTTTCTAGACACACTTGGCTCAATTTTGCAGTTTTTCCTAGAAGAGACTTGGACCAGCTATTGCTAAGCCTCTGCTGCTGCTCTTTTCCTGCTGGATCCTAGAAATGTGTGAATGTGTCCTGAGCAGCCACAGGGTTGCTATTAGGTAGGCAGTAACAACTATGTGCTCATCTAGAGTCTGAAATTATGACTGTATTAAATACAGAAACACAGCACAAGCTGGTCTTGTGTTCTGGTTTCTGTTCAGTATTTTAGGGGAGGAGGAGGAGGAGGATATGAGGAAAAAACATGATTCCATTTGTGAACAGTGTCAGTCCCATCTCTTGCTGCTTTGGATGCTGCTTCTTGCTGTTTAATTTTTCCTCACTGTGCCTCAGCCATTCACTGAAGTTCACTGAGGTGCCACCTTAGCAGTTTCTCATGCTCAGTTTGGTTACATTTATTCTCTTACAGATAAGCACAAGAGAAAGGGTGCTCATTAACAGGGGTACAGAAGATGAATGTGTTCCTCCTAACAGAAGTAAACAAGGTGTTTACAGTTTAAACTGCTGAATGAGATGTTTGAGCTATTTTAAAGCTTACTTTTTATTTGTTTTAGTACAAACTAAATGAAGGTGAAATACATGCTATAGAAATGCACTGATATTTCTGCATTGTGTACAGTATTGAATAAAAAATAATTCACTTTGTATTTTGAATATTGTCATGTCTTGAGTTTAATAAAGTTATAAAATACTTATTTATGATACATTTTGGTTTTTGCTTTATTGAATAGTGTATGCAATTGTGCATTTTAGTTCTGCATTTACTGGAAAGTTCAACGTCAATAATGTTAAATGTGCAACAGATGTTAAATTCAGCTTGCATTTAATTAGAATTAAGATTTCTGTAGAAGTGTTCAATAACTCACATTGCACACCATTAATTTTAATTCCACCTTACTACCTGGAAGCATGGTATCTATAGTTTTGTGCGGACAATAAAACATCCTGTAATATTAAGTTATCTGGCCTAACATTATTAATGATTTTGGTTTTTTCTAGAGTCACCTATAGCATGTTAGCCACCATTGTACAGAAAGGAGAGGGCAGTAGTGTTCCTGTCTTCAGTTTCTCACCTGGTAAAAAATAGCATTGTTAAGAGGGGAAAGAAACTGTGAATACTTACCACAAAGCAAGTGTTATTTCACCATAGTATGCAAGCCATGGATAAGGTTACTGAGGATAGAAAGCATCACACAACTTTGATCCTGTGGCTGTGTATGCAGGTAAATACTTGTCTTAATCTGGCAGTGTGGATGTTTCTGTCAGTGGGCTCATTTATTTCAGAATAAAACAGGGTACCATCCTTGGCATTGTACTGGATGTGAAAAATGTCAGATGCAGTTTTTCAGTAATACCCTATCCTTTGGCCCTTATACCTGGGAGGATTGCTAAACTTCATTTAGGAAGGTGCTTAAACACCTACTGCTGTGCCAGAGCACTAAGAGCCCATGCAGATTGGCTTCAAAACATAAACAAGTTACCTAATCCTGTGCAAGGCTGTCAACTACCACATTCAGCCTACAGAAAACTCTGCTTTCCCTCCACCCCTTGGATTTTTCTAAGATGGAAAAGGTAAAATTTATACTTTAAACTGCTCATATTCAAAGGGAAGGATGCAGCTCTAGGACCCCACAATAACATACCCTCTCAGTTACAGCATCACTGCTGCAGCAAACAGGTTCAACACTGCCAAGCTGCAGCTCTTCCCTTGGAGACTGTTAGAGTTGGCACAGACTCAGCAGTTGTCATTCGAGTAGAACTCCATCTAAACCCAAGCAACTGCCCTACAAATCTCTCCTGGCTTTTGCCTCTGGCTCCCACTCCATGCCTGATACTTGAACCCCCTCCCATTTTAGCCTAAACGTATCTGGTATAAAATAGGGTATTTGTTACAGTACCTCCAGACCTGTGAATTTTCACTTCTGTTAGCAGTAGATGTTCCCTAAAAACCAGCTAATGTAGCAGCAGAAGGATTTTTACTTGAGCTGCTTCTGTGTACAAGCTTATTTTCATATTTATAGTGCTGAATAGCTTAAAGCCATTATAAAACTTGTGCTTTTGAATGGTCTTACATAACCTTTTCTGAAATTCCTCAAACAGTTAAGACTTAGCCTAACTTCCATTTGTTTCTTTCCTAGGAAAAAAAATTGCATGCTCCTTTCCTGACAGTATTGGTATTGGCTACTCAGTCCTGAGTATTAAAAAAAAAGTTACTGCAGTGATGTTAGCTTTCCTGTTGTGAGCTGTGTGTCAGCTGAATTACAGCACAATGTTAACATTTCAGAAGTTAAGCAAGTACCTGCATGGCTGTGAGCAAGACATTCAAACAGGTTACAGAGCTCACATGCCTCTTGAGTACAAGGACAGTAACCTACAGGCAAGTCTTAAAGTAACTTGGCCATTTTTAAAAAATTCCGTAGTCATGAGGTCTCACTGAGGACTTGGTCCACAATTGAGTTGTTCTTTCTGTGAAGGGGTCACTGACAAAAGCAGGTGGAAGCCTTGCATATATTCTTAGACATCAGATTCCTGTGCTTTGGGAAACAAAGTCTGCATGATCCAAAAACTGTATTTTGTTTTCCAAGTGAGTAATTAAGGCTGTAGAGCTGTGGGGGAAGCTTTGCAAGTTCTGGCCAGAAGACATTTCTCTGCTCATCCCCTGGCACATGATAAGACTTGTCAGGACACAACATGCTTTTGCAACAGCCTGATCACATGTTTGAATATTTAGAGTTTGGACTCACCTGGGCAAGGCCTGACAGCTTGCCTCTGAGAAGGAAGCCCCTTGCCAGCTAGATTTGACTGGAATAATCACACTTCAAAGCAGTTATCAACGTGATAAACTGAAGTTTGGAGAGTCAAGGAATCTGTGTTAAAGCAGGGAAGAAAGATGTGCGTGTGTGGAAAGGCAGTGCTGCTCACAGCCTCCTGGTTCAAGGAGCAGGTTACCCACACTGCTCCCCCTGCCCTCAGCACTCTCCTCCTTGCCTCAGGAGCCCTGTTGTGACCACCCAGCCGTGCCACTGAGGACTCCTTGGTGTCAGGAGGCAGCAGCTGTGCTGGGGCAAAGGGGTTCTACCACAACAAACTCCAGAGGATCCAGCACAGCCCTACGGTGAACCCAGGATCACTGAGATGTGTCTGGCAGCAAAGCTGGTGAGAATGGGAGGGGGGTGCCTGGGTGATTTCTCCCCCAGGCTCAAAATGGTTGATAGCACAAGCAAAAGCACACTGAGTAACGAGTGACAGCAAAAAGCATCTGTCATATTCACCCTTGGTAAGGGTTGGCGTTGCCTGGTTCTGCTTGGCTGCTCTGCTGTTGGCAGAACACCCTCTACTCCGTGAGTTTTGGACTGGCAAATCAACCCAGAGGAGCTGAGTGGCTGGGAGCTAAGTGAAAGGATGTTTGCTTCACTATACGTTTTCCTGAAAAGAAGAGGCTGTGTTAGTACCAGGTGACTTGAAAAACCCATTAGCTTAACTTCACCATATTAACTTGCTGTTAAACAGATAAAGTCAGTAAGTAACACAGAGCTGGAGATGATCATCAGCTTCTTTTGCATCACACGACATAAACCAGAAAATAAACCTGATTCGGAAATATGCTGATTGATGACATAATTAAAGTCTGCAGTCATTTAAATGTACTGATTGTTGTTGCTGTCATTAAGGGTTTTCCATTCACTCCCAGACTGCAACAGGCACAATTACTACCATCCTGAAACTGCAGAAGAGCACTCAACAACATTACATTTGCTCCTGCTGCAGCCTCGGTTTTGTTTTTAAACAGTCTGAGCGAAGTGTTACGTTTGACATGATAAAGGAAAGCATCCTTCTAGTCCAGGACAAAGACACCAATTTTGCAAGGGCAGTTATTACAGCAGAGTAGTTGCTGATGGTGTTCAAACCAAGTCTTGTCAAGAATGCACGGTTAAGATGATGGCCAGATCAGTCACGGTGGAATTCCCAGCCTTCAAACTCATGATTACAGACTGTGGCCCTTATAAACACTTTTAATATTATTATAAGCTGTATGTTAAATACATACTCTCTGGATTATGTCAAAAAGGAAATTGGAGATGAAGGTAAACCCTCATTTTATCTGCTTGTAGGCACTCTGCAGTTAGGTAACCTATTGATTTTCTTTGGGTGTACTCAGAGTTCCTGGGGTAAACTTTTGTTTTTAAAGTAGGCTAATCTTTTCATTTCCTGTCAGCTTGCTTTTCAGAGCAGTTTATATTCATTTAAAACTGAAAGCGTACAGCAAATGTTCTGTTTCACACAGCTTCCTGGCACTGAAAATCTAGCACACAACGTTTAATTATACTTATTAATATTCGTTAAATAGCACTGCAGAAATTTCTGGCTGCTGAGCTTGTGATTAGCATTTGTAAACTGAAAGAGGTGTTACCCCCACCCATCCTGCATCGTAATTCAGGCCTTGCATAATCCCCACCCAAATGCCTATTTTCATCCACAGAGCTCATTATTTTTTCTGAATCATAAATGGAAGCCACACCCGTGATTGCTCATAGACTGTTGCTATATTATTTATATATTGGTGTGCACCTTGATCCCAGATGCGGTTAATTTTGGAAAAGGTGTTAGGTATTCCAAATTTTAAGTGGCATGCCACTGAAACATGGGAACCATGACTGCTATTCATTTCCTTACAAAGTGATTCAGAGGAAGACGGGCTTCTTTCTGAAGATTAAAACTGTCGTCCACAAATTATTAGCATGTGAAAGCCACAAAGGAAGAAAAGTGCAAATACGCTGCCATGAAACACCAGAAGGAAAACCATGCCAGATTATCCCACCATAGCCACTCTGAATCTGCTTAAGGATGCTAATTACTAATCACACTGAGCTATCATGATAACATACTAAGAGGCCTTCCATGCACAAAGTCTCTGGACCAAGCATGGGGTCATCAGGCCTGACACAGAATAGCTCCCCTGCCCACCACCTACCCAGGTGACAGAGAGACAAGTTCCTGTTGCCTGTAATATTTATTTTACCTTTGTTAATGTGTTTATTATTTTCACAACCACTTCAAGGGCAGGGTCAGCACTACTGAGTGCCTGATGGAAGGCAACTGGAACACACAACCAACCCTATAAACTTTGCAGTGGTGAGGTGTAAGGCTCTCTAGGAACTTAGCAGCTTCAAGGAAGTTCACACAAAGGACCACATCAGCTTGTGCCACGTTGAGTCCAACTGCTCCGTGGCAAGGTGCAAGGAACACACCAGTGAATAGCAAGTGGGCCTCTGACAGGTTACTCATTGCCTCCCAACCCCTGTATTGTCATTTACTGGCTGTTGAGCAAGGTCCAGAGGAAAGAACTGTATTAGGCTGCACTTGCTGACTTCATTTGTCCCACGTCGTGTTGGTAAGTTATTCAAGAAAAGTTTTCCTGCATCCCAGTTGCACACCTCAGCACTTAGAGCTTAAGCAGTTGGAATTGGGACTGGGTTTCTGTGATGCAGAATCTACACAGCACCAGCACAGCATCAGGCACGTGGCAATGCAGAGGCCTCCAACAACGCAGGGCAGAGGTGAGATTACACACCCTGACACATTCTGTGCTCATGCGATTCAATTGCTAGTGGGAGGGAGGGTTGTGTTTTCAAAGTAACTTCTCATCATGGTGAAAAAAACCCAATGAACTGAAGTCATTGCTTCGATAAAAGCCATGGGGACAGACAGCCCTGTCTGAGACACTTAAAAATGCATGCCAGCCAGGTGAGTGCCAGTGAGCTCCTGCCTTATACAGGGGCTCAGGGAGAACTGTCATGGGGTTCTGAAGAAGGGCTAGCCTGAAGGAAGGGTGAACTGGTTAGCTCCTGAATTCAAGTTAAATGATTTAGTGCTAGTGTTTTGTTAAAGGCTCACAGTCTAAACATGTTGTTAAGGGTGAGGAGACCATGTGAGGACATTTTCTTCTATAGGTTTCACCAGTCACATCATGGCCAATGCTGGATGCAATACACAGTATTGTTCCATGGGAATAGCCAAGGACCCCATCACTCCACAATGAACCTTTCCACTGGAGGAGCAGACCTCTCCACTAAGACAGAGACAGCAGGCACAGCCAGCAGTCCAATGTGAGCTGGAGGTGATGCAACACAGCGCACAGGAGAGCTCGAGACTGCTCAGCCTCTCAGGCTGCTGACACCTCACGGGCCATTGCAGGGTGCTCTGGACATGCTGCCTCTCGCAGGCCACGCTTCTCCCGTCATCTGAGCTTAATTGGACCAACTTGATCAAAAGCAGTCTCCACGATAAGACAGGATGCTATTGCATGCCCTGGAGCAGCACGATGAGTAAGGCGGAGGTTTTACAAGCACTTCAGTTCACAATTTAACACCTGAGCTTTACCTTGGGCCAGTCAGTCACGTGCAAGGGAGCAACCAATGCAACACGACTGCAGAACCCTGGCTTTCTGCAGCAGCACAACAGGAGGCAGGCAGGCTCGCTGGCTGCAGCCCTGGAGGATTTAATGAGACTGAACATTCCCTCAAGAGGCTCTGTGCAAAGTCATGCACAAGTGGCCAAGACCCAAAGATAGAGAGGCCAAAGCCCCAGCTCCTCTTTGTGACCTATGGAAATGCCTGTGGAGAGCAAGAGCAGGGGAGGGGAGGGCAGGGCAGGGGAGGCTTCATCTGTTCTCCTCATTATGGGTGACTGGGACAGAACCATCACTGGGCACCAGCCAGGGATTGTCATCCTCAGTGCCCTTTCTTTCTTGTTGAAATTATTATTAAAGTTGCTAATGCTCTCTAGTTTCCAAAGAGGAAGGAGGAAAGAAAATAATTTGCTGCAAGGGATTTATTTGAAAGTTGCCAGCAAAGCTTGTGTCTCTGTGAGCCCATCCAGGAGCTTAGAGCTGCATTATTCCTAATTTCCTAGAACAAGCACTGATTTACCTTCTACATGACTGAAAGGAAGGCAAAGTACTCCTTTGCAAAACACCGTGGAAGAATAGCTGAGTAATATATCAGATGTGATCATGAGTAAAGTCAGCACAGATAAATGCATCATCTGTTGCCAGTTCTCTCAGAGACTGCAATTCCCCACCCAAGAGCACATTTCCTGTGAAAAATGTAAATGACAGTGCTGTGCCCATCAGTGATCAGACTCATCACTACCCAAGGTAGCAGCTTGCTTCCTGCCTATCTGCCAGTCACTGTCTTGCCTAGTTGGTGACTTCAGTGTGAGAGTGCTTTTTCCAAGTTATATACAAAATAATACAGGAGAAAGTATGAGTCTCAGTCTGGAGCTGCACGTATGTGGAAGTAGTAGTATGTTTCTCAGAAGAACTCATTAAAACTTAAAAATATTTCAAAGCACAGAAGTAGGCAGCTCCCAGAATTGACACAACTTAGAGGAGAATGTGTGCAACTTTAAAAAGTGGTTCTGAAATGACATGGAGACCAGTCTGACAGCATAACTCATTGAAACTTAACAGCACAGAGAAACCAAACACCTCGGTTTAGAGAAGAGCTGTAAGAACCTCAACAGAAAGATGCCTCTTCAGAGTACAGAAATTCTGAAAATCCTTAGTTCTAGCAACAAAAGCCCTGAACAGAGTCTTTAAGAACCAAAGTGATTCCAGCTACAGTGCAGGAATTATCTTTGTTGCCAGGTTTAGAGCCAGCAGATGATGCTGTATTTCCCAGCACCAAATCCCACATTCTCCAGGAGCAAACTCTGGGACTGGCTGTCAGGGAGCAACAGCAGCAGCTTCTTCCCAGTGGCAAACAAAGAGATCCAAAAGCACTGGTGATGCTCAGCTAGAGCAGGACCTTACACCAGTGAGAGGCACAGCCCTGCAGGACCTGAACAAGGACAGCTGAGCAGGTCTTGTGGATTCACAGAATCATGGAATCATTTCAGTTGGAAAAGACCTTTAAGATCATCAAGTCCAACTGTCAACCCACCACCACCACCACATTCACCATTGAACCATGTCCTCAGGTGCCATATCCACACATTTTTTGAACACTTTCAGGGATGGTGACTCCACCACAGTCCCTGGGAAGTCTGTTCCAATGCTTTACAACCCTTTCTGTGAAAAAGAAATTCCTAATATCTAATCTAGACCTTCCCTGGTGCAGCTTGAGGTGATTTCCATTCCGTTCCTTCTATTCCCAAAGATGGGCTGTACACAAATTCCAGTGTCTGACCATAGAATCATTGAGGAAGCAGAGTTTCAGCTGGTACTGCAGTGATCAATCATCCAGCAGCTCTAAAGCAAAGGGGCAAGGCCAAAATCAGACTGGGAGGCCTCCTCAGCAAGTCAGGCTCATCAAAGATCAAAGTTATGCCCAAGCCCCAGCTTATCTGGAGCTCCTGGGCCATGGGCAGAGGGTGCTGAGGAGGCCTGGGTGTGACTGGCCATGATGGGCTCTCAGTGCCCAAAGCTGCTGTTCAACCCTGGAAAAAACTGTTTGAAGGAATGATGGTCACCGCTTCAAGAAAATTTTCATTAGGAACTGGCAGCAAATTTAGGCCAGTACTTTGGGTGTCCTGAAGCTGAAAGAGTTTGTCTGGAGCATGCGATGCATTTTACTTTGAAAGCTCCTATCAAAACCCTGAATATTGACTCTGGGAAGCTCTGATCAGAATACAGGACAGCTACCAGCGGGGAACGTCACTGATGGTTGGAAAGGAACCACCTTGCTTTTCACTAAGTCTTGAACAGCAAATAAAAACACAGAATTAAGGAAAATTCTATTTGCTATAAGATTGGATGGACGAAGTCACAAAATTACACTTTCAATTTATACTCTGCTGAAAAACAAGGATCTTTAAGTATCTGGGGCCATAGTCAGAGTTAAACTACACAGTTAACAGTGGTAGAAATCCTCTGTTCAACACAAAGCAGACAAAATTTTAATTGGAGAAACAGCTGCAGAAGCTGCCATTTGAATTCAGAGGATTCCTTTGATTCAGAACAGCAGCTCTAGAAGATTGCAAGGAACAGTGAGAATCCCAAAGGAAATTCTACTATAACCATCCATGAGGAGAGGATGGCTGCAGTACTTTAAAGCTGTTTCTGAACCAAGTACACACCTGAACTGCAGGCATGGCTGTAGCTCAGAGGTGCTGCCACTGTAAGCTGTAAAAATAATTACACCATCAATATTTAGAAATCAGAAGGATTTGCACAGAAATGTCCCTAGTCCTGCTGGGAAACTTCCATCAGCTGAGGAAGACTTCAGTGTTATCAGTGTTACACAAGTCTCACTAGACCCAACTCTGCTCTTTAGAATACGAGTGCCTGCATGAGATCCCCAGAAAACTTTACTTCTTCCTCCCTCTACTATTAGTGGAGTGGCCTTGAATTAAATTGCAAAAGAACAGAAGTATCTACATGACTCGGAGGGCCATAAACCCTACGTAGGGAGGAATTATTTAAGGTTGTACAAAGGGTATAATTAGAAGCTGTTGAATGAAGTAAAACAAACGAACAAGCCCAAGTATAAAAGCTTCCTCTCAATCTGTGATGCCTTCTAGCACACAGAACAGTCTTGTAGAGAGCAGAAAGGCTCCTAGAGCTGCTACAGAGACCGAGTGTGACACAGAGCACTGCAACCCTTAACTGCTGCACCACCCAGAGCAGCCCTCAGTGCACCTCAGCAACATGGAGGAATTGAGTTACCTAAAACTCAGGATACTGGTTTTCCCAAGTCTGGACTCAGCTCTGGAGCCTATCATGTGTGTCAGCACTGCTTCCCAAAGTGTGGCCACAAAAATACAAGCCAGAAATGCTGCCTAGTCCCTTAAATAATAACCTACTGTGAGTGTACTCAAGGATACAGAGAGCCAGGCTCAATTCCTCCCATCCAGGCTGTGTGGCTGGGCCTGCTCTGCACACAGAGCTCTGCCAAGTGTCCACAGATGCTCCTGGAAGACAAGGCTGAGTGAGGTCTGCCCTGGGATGCCTTCCACACAGGACACATGCTGAGAGTGAAGGAGCTGGGCCAGTGTCTGAGGCAGCATCACTGCAGGGATTCCCACAACCTGCTCCCCGCCCCTGCCCTTCCCTGGATGCTTCTCAAGAGACGGCAGGAAGAGGCTGAAGGCCAGATAAATTGTGTCAGCAAGGACAGCCTGTCCCTTTTTGCTGTTCTTCCCAGAAAGCTTTTGATTTCCTGCCAAGCGACAATGCTGCAAGAACTGTAGAATATCCATGGAAGTTCAGAGCTAGGGAATGTTGTCAGAGCCAGGCTGTCAGCTGACAAAGCAGGGCAGCAGGGAGGCACATCTGCTCTCATTTTACATATTTTGCTTTCTTTCCATATCACATGCAAGACCTCATTCTAAACATGCTAAAAGATTATTTACACTTTTGGGCAACAATTTATTAATCCGCCCAGTGTTTTGTTGCTTATTTTTCGAACTTCAAACGTTGCATCCCATGCCCTACTAAAATGTAGTCTCCATGTAATAGCAAGGCATCCTTCCTTCTGGAGGTAGAGTATGAGAACATGAATGACAGTATGGATGCAGTGCTAGTGATTATTTCTGTAGTTGGCACCTTCCTGCTTCTCTGTCACGTATTTATCTTTCCAACCAAGTCATGGGTCATGCAGGCTGCTGGAAGACAGGTATTTTTTATCATTTTGGGATTGCTGCTTATGTTTGCATCATGATACATTTTTTTGTTGAAAGAACAAGCAAAATAATCTGATTAAGTAACTATTATTTGCTCTGACAGTTCCTGTGGGTTTCATACCAAATGATAAGCATGTACATAAATGGCTAGCAAGATGTTAGCCATAAATGGCTAACAAGGCTTGTAATTACTGGATGAAGCATATTCCCTTGTGTGCTTTTACAGCTTTAAGTACTGGTGTGCAGGCTGCTTTGTATCCATTATGGTTCCACTTCCACCCATTTTAAAAGTAAAAGTTTTGTCTCTCTAGAAAAGCATCCTGTCTCTGTTGCTCAGAGGGACATATTCCTGAGATAGGATCTCCTGCTCACAGTACAGTGCCCTACACTCCACTTTCCTCTTTTGGAAAGAAACTTGCAAAGAACTGCAGCAAAACCAGACTGTTCACCCTCCACATGTTTCTTCTGCCTCTTTTTCATTTAGAAGCTTGTCAGTCTGAATGAAAATATTTGTCATCACTGCAAGTATTCACTGATGGCTCTAGCATCTATGCCATCTTGTGTACATTCCTACTCCTAAGCCACAATACTTCTCGATTCCCTAAGAGAACTCATTGTCAGTGATGCATTCAAGCCCACAGAACAACCAGAATCAAGAGGAAAAAACCCCATGTTATTCTTGAGAGATGATCCGAGGCATACAGCAGATGCCAACTGACTGCCTTCTCCTCAGGAAAACAACCAACCCCCAAACCCTCCAGCTGCCAGGGAACAAAATGCTAAATGTTAGAGAAGAGTGGATGCATTCCCTTCAGTTCAAGCTGAGTTCAGTGGCAGCAGATACCCAATTACCACAGGTTCTAAAACTAAAGCTTGCCAGTAATAAAAAGGCATGAAGTTTCCAGTGTACATGAAACAATGAGCAGAAAAGTACCTCAGCTCATCTTTCAGCAGCAGATAGAAGAGGATTTTAGGAAAAGAGATACTGAAAAGTGAGGAAAAAAGCATTTCACTAACTGGAAGGCAACTTTTTTTCCCCTCAAATCAGCAAATTCCTTCTTAACACTTACCCTAAGAGGAAAATTAGCCTCATCTTAGTTCATACACCTACCCTAACTGAAAGACCAAGTTAATGACACCTTAGCAGAAAGAGAACCCAAGGAAATTCATGTTTTGCTGGACATCTGCAACGTAAAAGGTTGAGAACTGGGTCAGCTGTATGAAGGTAACTGTGATACAAGCAGCACTACAATATTTCATTTACCAAGTCCTTTGCTGAACACGGTGGAAAAATCTGCAAGTTAAGCAGATACATCCATGGGCTGTAGGCTCATTTTTCTGAGTGTTTTTCCTATTACCATTTTAATGGGAGTGGGAAAGCCCAAATATACACATTGAGAACCTCATTTCTGTAAATTGAACTTCCTCAGACTTGAAATAAAAAAAAAATTTATAATCAAATTTATGGCCACTTTGCTAATGTTTTGTATTAAAGTATTTCTGCAAGACTAAAACAATACAAGCATGGAAATATTTTCCTTCTAATGTTACAAAGCAGCGCTGCCACCCAGGAATGCACAGCTTTTCCTGTATTCTGAATCATGCCCATTTACAAACCAAGTAATTATTCCAGATTCTAGGACAAAGAATCTTTCCATCATTTGGTTTACATTTGCATGGCAATACCAGTTAGACGTGCAGATTTACCACACAAACATGTCAAATCTTACATAGATTACAACTTTTGCATATCTTGAGCATATTTCAAAGGTAGAGAAACATATGAAATATTTCCTAAACAAATTAAGAGACAGAGTATAGAGTTGAAGCAGTTCTTCCAGTAGATATTAACAACACAGAGACATTTCTTAATTCTAAATTTGCAAAAGTATCCATGTATTTCATTAAGAAAATGCAGTAATTGAGAATGAACTTGTTTCCCATTAAAATAAGCAATCATAAAGGCTCCTATGCAGTAATTTTCTAAAGTTCAGACTATGCACTTCAGATGTATGCAGAACCAGATCTCCAGATGCTGTGGTAACTTCAGAGTCCAGTGAGGTGCCATCCTTGAGCATGATTGCCGACACAGCCAGGTAACACCAGAATTGTTTGGTGAAAGAAAGGTAGCAAAGACGGAAATTGATGCCAAATTCTTAATTCTCATGGGAACACAGCTCTCTACTTCCTCCAGAGACCTGTCCTGCAACTCCTCTAAACTGACATAGGCTCACTTAAGCCAGGCTTGTAGCAACTTCCAATTTATAGCAAGGAGAAACAAGCACTGCAACTGGTGGCATGCTACCAAATCCAAACTTCCTGCTTCGTGCTGATTATCAGCTGCCCAAATAGCTCAATGGATCTCCACTCATTTAATGCAAAAGACAAGTTCCAAGGTATCATGTTCAACCTGTAGGAATTCTGGGGTGCTTGACAAGGTATGAATATTCACACTTAGTGAATTTAGTTCCACACTGTCTGAAAATTAATACTAGTTATTTGCCTTATTTACAAGGAATTAAACACTGTTTTAACTAATTCTAGATTACAACTTAATAATCTGTGTCATAAAATCAGAGAATATCCTGAGTTGAAAGAGACTCAAGAAGGTCATCAAAACCAACTCCTGACTCCACACAGAGCAACCTAAAAGTTAAACCATACAGACAAAAGAAGTGTTGTGAAAAGTGTTGTCCAAACACTTCTTGAATGTTGCCAGGCCTGGGGCCATGCCCACCTCCCTAGGGAGCTTGTTCCAGTGTTTGACCACCTTCTCATTTCAGCTCAGACTTCAGAAGAACTGTGTGAGAATCTAAACAGACATTGTTTTAAATAGTACATGGTGGTAAAAAGGTTTCACGGGTCTGGACACAAAGGAACAACACACCAAGAGGAATGCTTCATTTTTATTTACTCAGCAAACAGTTTTCCATGTGATTTTGAAATGCCATCCAAGAACTAACTAGGATTGTTAGATGCTGGCTGCTTTTTTGTGATGAAGCCTTTTGCTAACAGGATCTTTTTCCAGAAATGAAGACCTTTGGTTTGTTCATGTATCCCAGTTCAGGTAAGTACAGTTACTAATTTCATCCACAATTAAAGTGTATTTACAACAGTGCACATTACAGTTATTCTACAAAGGATAAGATTCTCTATCTAAATCTGTCCTAGTCCCTATCCCACACCAGGATTTCACTCTTTCAGTATTAGAGGTGCCTTCACCTGTTCGGCCACTTCCTTCCCCAGCAGCGTTTCCACAATGGCCAGCCCAAACTCAAAGCTGGTGCCAGGCCCACGGCTGGTGAGGATGTTCCCGTCCTTCTCCACGCGGCTCTCCGAGTACGAGTAGTGTGCTTGGGGGAACACACAACAGGGAGAGGGTCAGTGTCCAGCACAGTGCCCACAGCTGTCACAGAGGGCACCTCAGCACTGCCTCCGAGCAGCTCATCCCTGCCTGCTGTCCTCAGAAACAACACAGTCCAGAGGGAGCTCATTCCCAAGGTATGGGGATGCCCCTCTGACTCTGAAAGCTCCTCAAGAAGCATTCACTGAGCCTCTCAGCTCCCATGGGGTCACTTTTGGAAGTCAGACTGCTTTTGTGGAGCTGTTCACAAATTTCTTTTTTACCAAATGCATGCAGAAGAAATTGGGGAAACTCATCCGCTCACCTCCAGACCCATTAATGCTCACAAAATGACCTTCCCAGTGTTTCACCAACACTTCCCTTAGGTAGGAGAAGGAAGTGCCACAGAACCAAAGCTCTACTCACAGGACAGTGGGAAAGGTACTCCCAGAGTCTGCTGTTGGGACCACTGAGGCAAAGAACCAAAAGGGCAAGAGGTGGCTCAGCCTCAAGAGGTTAAGGCAATAAATGCTCCTAACATGATAGCAGCAGCAGAATCCTCCCAAGGATGAGAACGTTAATACAGTCCTCTATTTTCCAGTGATATAGACTCAATTCAGAGAGACAAAATAAGATTAAAAAGCTCTTTTCCCTTTTTTAAATTGGGGGTTCAGGTAAACAAGAAAAAAGAGAAAATCTAAGAAGGGTTTGGACAGAAACATACCTCCATTCATCATTTTGTCTTTGGCCAAAGGATGCGTTGTGACTTTGCTTCCATACCCTATCCCATGTGCCAGAAGGGCAGTAGGACCTGTAAGAGCACAAAGTTGCACCAGTGAGGAACTGCCTTCTGCTACAAACAGTTCTAAGAACAGACATTTGGGCATTAGGACCTCCAGGGGCCAAAGCTCACTGTGGACAGACTACTTTCTATAAAAACTGATGCCAGCCCTATCTCTGGAGCAAAAAGCTCTCACATTACAGTTCACACTGATGTCCTACCCATGACTGTACTGCTTTTGAAGGAGTGGAGAACAACCCGCTGCCAGATAATACATTTTATTTAAAATTGCTTGACATTAAGAAACAAAAGCTCTGCACTTCAATCTGAATGCTAACTACCTACAAATACTTCACAACCTTCTTAAACCCTGAATTTAGAGACTTAACAGATAGAATTTCATTTGAGTAAATCTCTACATGCTGCAGTTTTGTACCAAATAGTATTTTGGACAGATCATGGCCTAACTGTTCAGTTTTTGGTTTCAAGAGTTTCTCTTTTCTTTTTATACTTCCTCCTTAGCCTGAATTGAGGAAGGAATTTGTGTCAGTGAGTGCTAAGTCATCAGACAGTAAATCTTTATGGGAATTCCAAAAGAAACTGAAGGCAGGATTTGTCTGACGTGAGTTTCATTTCTGTGCATTCATTTAATTCTGGATTTAGTACAGGAAATAACCTCCTTTGCATTCAGTTGGAATGAGTTCTAAGAATCATCTTGCTTACAAGCAAAGGCCTTTAGTGGCCAAGAGACACAGATAAAGAAGCTGAAGACTATTGTCACCAAGTTGAGGAATGTTCACAGCTCTGTGTGCCTATCACCTAAATGAAGAAGAAAAGCAAAAAAACCCCCCAGCAATGTACCAGAAAACAAAAGTGAAAATCCCCTCCTAGAGCTCACTTTGACCGCCTTTTATGCACCCATCATCCCTCTCCTCACTCTCAGCTTCGGGTCCCTAGACCAGCCTTCAGTTGGAGCACTGGCAATTTTTCACCTTGCTTTTTAAAACACAAATCTTACAAAGTCCATGATCTGGATACCAAGCTGTGCAGGATACGTAAGCAGACAACCCTCTCCTCAAACCAAGTCCATTTTTTGCTGCAAGTCAGCAAGGGTGAGACTGTAATTCTATATTTCTGGCCTTCTTTCTGAAGCTAAAGGGCAGGAGTGGTAATGCGAGATAAATTTACAGCAATGACATTCTGTCAGTGCTGTGTACTTGCAGGAAGATCACCAGAATAAGCACATGCTTAAAAAAAAATCCTAACACAGTGCCTTTCACTTTTTTATTTTAAAGACAGTAACACAACTGATTGGAAGGAACTAGGCAACAAGCAGAACTTGTAGGATAAGTGTTCACAACTGGTTTAGAGATTTCTCTGCTATTAAATTTACAAAAAATTCAGATGCTGAAAGGTATATATATATATTCAGGCACAAATTCCTGCTACTAAATTACAGGAACACAGATTTCTAAGACAGGAAACTCTCTTCATGCTCCTTCAAAATATCCAAATGCTTTACAAAGCGAAACACTTTGGTAACCCACCTGCACATATAGCAGCAATCAGGCCTTTTCTGCTTTCCTGGTCCTTCAAAATGTCTTTCACAGCAGCCGACTGTAGGAAGAAACACCACAAGTCATTGTTTGGAGCTGGTTATTTGAAGCATGGTTGAAACAATTTCAACTGAAAATTCTGTGAAACAGAACATGTTTTATACAGAAAACCAACTGGCATCTCCCCACCCTGCCTCAGGACAGAGGGCACTGAGAACACTGAGAAGGACAAAAACTGAAACCAATACATACTTGCCCCAGAAGGAAAGAGGAAGGAAATCAGAAGGAACTGCAACAAGTACTTGACCCACATAAAAGCCGGTTAACCCATGGCCATAGAAAGTTGTTTGAAAACTTCACAAGATTAACAGGAAAGAGTATTCATAAGGTACCTCCAGACAGTCTCTGTCAGGATTTATATGGCATATTTGTCTCATATTCCAGGCCTTAAAAACTCTCTGATACCACCTAAATCCTACTCAATAGATCAATTTATTTGCCTGCCTGCCTTCCACAAGGAATTCATACCACCACTGCAACAGTTTTGCACCAGAGACAGAATTCTGCAAGGAGCAGAGTCCCTTGGGTTTGGACAGTTTTGTGTCTCAGGGAATTAAATCTTCATTTGCAACCATTTCATCTTCATATGATTATGAACAGAGATCTTCCCACAATGCACAATACCCTTCCATTTTTGTTCTCCTTTACGAGGTACTCAAGCCCAAGAATTTACCCAGCTGTCCCACCTATAAAGTCACAAGAAGGCTTAACACCATTAACAGTTAGGTGCTGAACTGAATCTGCAGGATTACTAAGCAAGTGCTGACCACCCCACTACTCATGAGAATGCCCATGAGTTTTTAAAATACCAGAACTTTACCTCAGACAAGTTTTGAGCTCCAAGGTTACCCCCAGGAAGGACCACAACATCGTAAGGCCCCTAAACAAAGAAAAGATAAAACTGTTCTGTTGAAGAGAGTCTGATACATACATTACACTGTTTGAAGACCACTGTAGCTGATTCAAACTGAATCATGATTCATCTGATCATCTCTGATCACTTTATGATCAGAGAATCAATTCTAATTATGGGAAAAGCACTATTTCCTGTTACAGGAAAAGCCTATCATCATAAAGTCTCTCACAGAACTAACTTTTAAGCCTAGTGCACTTAAAAGCTTCAGCAAGCAAGTGGCAGCTCTTCTGTTGTAAAGACAAGTGGTTTTGCTCCAACCTTACTGTACAGGTCTAACTATAACATTATTTAGCTTCTCATCAGAATTCTTGAGTTGGTCCAAACCACAGTATTTTGTTGGGCCAGCTAGCAGGAAAAATAAAGCTCTATGACTGATGCTTTGTAAAAACAAATACCTGGGCAGAATGAAGAGATCTGCCTGAACCTAGCAGGCTATGACAACACTGAAGGGGAGCACAGTGGGATGTGCAGCTCTCTAAATCACTGCTACACAGAGCTAACACAACATGCAATGTATGTCCAGGGGTAATGCATAAGCTTTCCAAATTCACCTCAGAAAGTGTGACAAAGACTATGCTGGCAATTATGTCAGAGCAGGGTGATGACCAACCTCTTTTCTGGCATCTTCAAGGCTGGCATCAGGACAAATGAAGACATCTCGACTGCACTGCACTGGTTCTTTTCCTGTTAGGCCTGCAACAGTCACCTTGATCTAACAGGAGAACAAATACATCATTACAAACCAACGATTTGGGGCATTTTTCTTTTATGTTCGTTCTTAAGTAGTACACAGAAAAGCAAAGCACTACTGAAAGCTTGTTCCTCTTAGAACAGCCAAAATGGGGAGCACAGTGACGGAATGACAAAGGTGGTGGGAGAAGGTAATTTTTATTTTGGTCATTTCTATACAAGGGAAGTTGGTGTGTTTATTTAAAGTATTATTTCCTAATGAGATGATAACGGTGTGCTACTACAACTGCAAGAGCAGCAAACAGCATGAGGAATCCCAACAGCCAGAACTGTAGTTTATAACTGAATTTCAAAAGTAGCTCAAGAAAAGCTATTCAATGTCATAAGCTGTAATGTACTTTTCAGTACCCCTAAAAAGCTTTTCAGACCCCTAAAAAGAGGCACTTCCAGTTACTATACATGGAAGTAGCTGTGTTTCCTGACAGAGTAGGATTTACTTGAAACATTTGCTCTGGTCCACATTAGACTTGTATTTTGAAAGGTTACCTTTTTTGAAAGGTTACTAACAAATGTCAGTTGTCAGGCACGCTCACTACATGCATGGCACAAACATTTGCTAATCACTAAGGTGATGAGGATAAATTTTCACTTCACATCAACTTGAGGCAGTGATTGACCATGCACTCACAAAGAGATTTTCCACTGTCTGAATACTCACCCCAGCTCTTCTCATAACATCAGTGGGGATTACAGTTTCCATCTCCTCTGCCCCTTTTGCCAGAATCACCAATGCTCTCTTTGAGGCCATGTCTTGAGGGGCTTCTGTTAGGGAGATGGTTGTGAAGGAAGGGGCTGAGGGGGGTAGAAAGATACAATGTGGTTAGAAGGCAAATCCCCTCCTACAAATCCTTCTTCATGTTGAAATTTAACAGTAATTTGTACTTTTGCATGTTCTTTCATTTAAACCACCTCAAAATTATTCCCTAGCTTTAATCAATATTCATAGCAATCCTGTTTAACTAAGGAGCTTTTTAAAAAGAATACATTATGATATTAAAAGATTAAGGCACTTGTGCAGTGGGAGGCACAGCACATCAGCACCAGAAGAGGAAGCAGCTTGGCCTAATCAAGACCTTACATGACCTGTGTCTGCCAGAGAGGGGTTCAGGGTGGGTGGCAGAGTTGTTTTCAATTTGCACACCCTCACTCATTCCGAGACGATTGACTCCTACCCAGGTCAGCACTTACAAAAAGGGCTTTCATGAGCTTTGACCTCATGTCTGGTTTTTAGTTTCCACACAGCATGCTTCATGAAGAGTTTCCTGTGACTTAATAATGACTCGACCAGTGCCCCTGCAAAATCTCACCAATAGATTTTCTGGGTTATTTCACAATTTTGTGGGGGAAGAAACACGTGCACACGTGTGATGGGGGAGCAGACCACAGGATTTATCAAATGGAACAAACCAGGCTTAAGACTTTTTTTTTTTTTACCTGCTAAATTCAAGTTAGGTGAATGGCCAAATTTCCATCTGAAGGTTAAGTGACAATAACTTTACATCATGTAAAATACCCACTAACACATACTGGTCTGTCAGAAGTCTGTGAAAGTATCTGTGATGTGAGAAGGCATTTCACAGGTTACTGCTCTAGAAGACAGAGATTTTTGTCCTATGCAGGCACCTTCCATCCAGAAATGCCTGTAGTACCTGGGAGCTCTTCATAAAATGTGATGCACATTTAGGTGCCTACACAAAAGAAAACCATCCTCACCCTGCTGCAATTTCATCTGTCTTGAGGTTTGCTCCCTACTGGTAGCCTCCTTTAAAATGATGTTATTTCTAGAATGCAGCAATATACAGCATGCTGAACCAGCCCAAGCAGAATAATTCACTGTGTCAAATCCTACTTTTAGGGCAGCCTTATGTACTGTCAGTGCAAAATCCACTGATCAAGTACACCCAAATCACAGCTATTACTAATAACTTCAGGACAACTTAGAGCTTCTTAATAGCTTGTCTTGTGGGTACACATTGATTCTGCAAAATTTTCATATGAATTTAACTAACTAGCAAAAGACTACCTGTATAGCCACAATACACAAATGCTGCATTTGCTTTTTATTGAAGAAAAGTAGTTTAAGTAACAGTTTGCATCCTTGTCTTTCACTAATTCTTTAGATGAAAACAGGCACTTGATCCTGAAATCTTTACTCTTTCTCCTAGTTTAGCAAAACGCAGTCTCTCCATAGTGCCTTTAGACATTTATTGTACAATAATGCCAAATCTTGAGTATTAGTACTGTTCTTCATGTGGGTGCATACGTAAATAGCTATCCCACTACTATGGAAAAGACGATTTCTGAGAAGGCAGAACTAAGTAACACAGACCTAACAGCTATATGATTTAACAAGCTACCTACACATAGTGACTGCCAATCTCCCATTCGCTCCTCAGTGCCAGCCAAGGCCGCCTCAAACGTATTTCCCGGCCTGAGTACAAGTGCTTTCCTGGAGATGGTGACTTGCGCTTAATCAGAAACTCTAAGAAGGGTGGGTTTTTTTAAAAAATCACACCATTCAGTGTCCCGACCACAGAGCCCGCTAGCAGAGGCAGGGGAGGGCTGAAGGCGCACCAGCTCAGCCAGGCCGGGTGGCAAGGCCGCATCCCGACGTTCCCATCTGTTCGTTTTGGATACGGCGCCATTCCAGGCAGCAGAGACAGCACAAGGCCGTGACCGGGCCGAGGCCTCCAGACGGGCACGGCGGGGGGGTCGGGCCCCGGAACGCAGCCACCCGGGCACCGCACGCCGAGCCCCCCGCCCACACCGCCGCCCCCCGCCCGCCGCCTGCGGGGGCTCTCTGGGCCGGGCCCGCGGGGGCCGCAGCGGCGGCGGCCACAACTCACCTCAGCGGGGCCGCGGGCGGCTCTGGGAGGCTCCGCCCCGGCCCCGCCCGCGCTCGGCCCCGCCGCTCGCCCGTGCTGCGTGTACATTTCCAACACGCTCCCCTTTTCTCACGGTCGCTCGGAGTGCAGAGAGCGCTCCGGTGTCACCACCCTGACAGAGTCACCTCCTACGGCGGCGCGACCGCGAACCGAGCTGCTGCTGCTGCTGCTGCTGCCCGGGCGGCCCCGCGCGTACAGAGCAGAACCGAGCCCTGCTCTTCTCCGCGCTCTGCCTGAAGCGTCCGCCCCACACGTCCGCTTCCCGAGGCTCACGGTGCACAGGGAATGGCCGTGGCTCAGGGACAATGTTGTCCTTGGTTTTAAGGAGTTCGGGTGTTTTGAAGGACAGACGGAGCTGTTAACGGCGTCCTTTAGGACTGCAAAGCCTAAAAGGGTTTTGCACAGGGTTGTGTAAAACCCTGCCCGCAGGTGCTGGTAGACCCGGTCTCGCTCCCGATGCCGGGCTCACGAGAGCTCCAGCAGAGCAGCTCAAGTCCAGGTGAGGAGAGCCGGTCATAGGGAAGGACTTTGCTGAGCGCTCTCCTGGGACTGGTGCGGGATTTAGCTCCCGGTACGGGGCGCTTTGTGTGCTGCCCACAGAGGGCTCCGCCAGAACCCTGGACAGGCTGGCCCGCGCTCTGCCTGCCCGTGTGCCGGGCACGGACACACGGAAGATGCCTTCGCTCCTCAGTTACAACTCAGCACTGAGCTTCTCAGCGCCCTCCGCGTCCGCTCCTGCCCGCGCTCCCCGGCCCGACTGAGGGACAGGGCCGCGGCCGGGGATTGGCTGCAGGGAGGCGCAGGGGGCGGGGCCGAGCCCGGCGATTGGCTGCTGGGGGTCGCAGGGGGCGGGGCCGCGCCGTTCCCGTGGCGGCCGGTGCGCGCTCCCTCGGGCGGGGGGGGCTCCGCACACTCCCGGCCAGATCGTGGCGCTCCGCTCTCCTGGCGTGTCCCTGTCGTGCCCATGTGGTTTCGGCATCTCCCCTCTGCTGTGGCCTGCCAGCCCCGCCTCTCACCTTGCATCCCCCGGGGATTCCAAGCGGGACTCACCGGGAAGCCCCAGTGGTGAAAAGGGTGACCGCTGACCGGCATCGCTGAGAGAGCTCTGCGGGCGCTGCCGGGCAGAGCTGAGGGGTCGCGCCTCTGGGAGAGTCCGGAAAGCCCNTGCTGCCCGCGGCGCTGCTGGCGCTGGCGCTGAGCCCGGGGCCCGCGGCCGCGCTGCTGTGTGTCGCTGAGTGCCCGGCGGGTAAGGGCCGGGCCGGGGCGGGCGCGATGCGCGGGGCGCGGCCCGCGGTGACCGCTGTGTCTCGGCCCGCAGGTACGTTCGTGGCGAGCGCGGACTGCGCGTCCTGCCGGCCCTGCCCGGCCGGCACCTTCTCCAACGCGGCGGGACGCGGCAGCTGCAGAATGTGTCGGAAGTGCGAAGGTACCGGCGGCGACGCCACCAACCCTGCTGTGACCTCCCGTGGCAGCGACGTGCCCGCGCTGGCACCTGCCCGCGGGGACCGCGCCACTGGCCAAATAACGCTGCGCGTCTACCCTAAAGTCACCAGCCTGATTTTTGTGAGAGCAAAGGTCCGAGCCTTTGCTGCACCACGCTGCGCATGCTGTAACCTAAGAGTTGTTTTTTTCCCCTTGCAGGAATATTTCGGTATTTAAAAAAGTGTTCCTCAACAAGTGATGCTGAATGCACGTGCAAGGAGGGCTATCGCTGCGGCGGTGATGGCTGCACCTACTGCACCCGAAGCTGTGGCGTGGGCCAGGAGAGCACCGGGAACGGTAGGATCACCTTTCCCCAGCAGCTGAAAGCCCCTCTGCTTCCTGCACCAGACACGCTGCACTGCCTCTTGCACAGTGCACGAGCAGATAGAGGAAGGAGCTCTCAAGATAAAAGCTGCCACTGCTGCTGAACACTTTGCATGGTGGTGGAGTAAGCTCAGGAGCAGACAAACCCACCACACTCTGAGCCCTACTACAGCTCATATCATGCACCAATTAGTTCCTTTTGCACGGCAGCGCTTTGGTTGCTGGCGTGAGGGAAACTGAACTGGGAGCCCTGGAGTTAGGCATGGTTTGTGGCATCTTCTGCCAAATCAGCTGGCTTAGTAGCCAAGTACTGTACTGGTCTGTGGCTGACAGGGAAAGACTTGCCTTGCATACTCAGAGCAGCTTATGAAATGGTAATTCTGTCACTGTACAAGCAGGCAAAAATAATATTTCACATGTTGTGTTTTAAATGCTTATCTTGTACAATTTTACCTATCCTCGTGTGTTGAAGGTTGCCAGACTTGCCACTATGGAACCTTTAATGATCAGCCCAATGGCTCCTGTAAAAACTGGACAAAGTAAGTAAGCTAAAAAAAAAAAAAAGCTACAGCTATTACACTTGACTAGATTTTAAATTTTTTTTCTTTTCTCTGTTTTGCTGTAAATGTCTTTCAGGTGCTCTGGAAACAGAGTCCTGGAGCCCGGAACTTCAGCAAAAGATGTCATTTGCAACCATGCTTCAGTTAATCCCACTTTAGTCACTACTCTACCTACCACATCTCTTGAAATTCCAGTTTCTATCACTGTGCCAGGTGAGTCATTGTATAATATTGCTTATAGAGGTAAAGAATTATGACCTACTTAAACACAGTATAGCTCATTCATGTTCCATTTAAAGCAAAAGTCCTTTCTTCTATGCATTTCCAGTGTTGCAGACTTATCCAGAAGCAGAGTGGGACACAAAGTTTTCTGCTAATTCAAGGGCAGTAGAATTTTGTTAAGACTCTTAGAGAATGTTGTTTATTTCCTAGGGAAGGATGTCCAGACAGACATGATCAGGATTTCTCTTGCTGTGGCTGGGCTGTCATGCTTAGTGTTTCTGCTGCCTTTGTGCATCTGCTTCAGTATCTGGCAGAAAAAGAAACTACATGCTGTCTTCAAGAAAAGTAAGATAAATACACTCTTCAGTTTTTCTTCTTGAAACTAGGCAGAAGTCAGGAATCTAGGTTAAGTGTCTTTCAAAGATAGTTGCAGTAGCTTCATTTTTTTTGGCCTTGTAAGTGAGAAGCAACTGAAAGGGAAACAGTTCTGGAATTTTTATTGCAGAAAGCACTGTGGGTGTTAGGTCAAGTGCATGTTTATCCTTAGAAGTGAAGTATTTGTGAGAGGTGAAAAAGCTCAGCTGAGCTTTGCTGCTCCAGTTAAAGGTCAGTTCAGTTTATTACTTCCAAGCATCATCCTCAGCCTGCGTGGCTGTAACACTTCCAAGTTCTCTCTGCTCAGAGAGAGGACACATGGCCTGGAGTGAGTGTTTTGGAGCTCTGGCTGCAGTGGAAGAGGGGACATCAGTCAGGATGTACTGCTGCAGAGGTGCAGAGTCAGCCTGAATCCAGCACTGCCTCAGAGAGCCAATAAGCCCTGGGCAAGCTCAAGAGTTCAGCACAAAGACGAAGCTAATTCCATTTAATGTAGTTTATAGTTGGTTTGTTTGGTTTTTTGGGGGGTTCTCTCTCCCTTTCTCTTCTTTTCCCCTGTCCTAAGGATAAGGTCTGAATCTTCTAGTGCAACTCTAAATACAGAAGACCATAGCAGTCCAAAAAATCTATTTCCTTCATGTTGGTCTTCCTCTCATTGCCATGACAAACAGAGCACTAGAGGCCCTGCTGAATTAGGGAAAACAAAGTATGATAAATTAGTTTTGTCAGATATCCATGCTGTAGAGGAATAATTTCAGATTGTAGAATAACTTGGAAGATTTTTTCTTCCCGACTTCCTGCACTTGTGACCAAGGAATGGTGAAATAAGATGGCTGAATAAATAAAACAGTAAGGGGAAATTTGTCCAGTTCTGGGCCCCTCACTTCAAGAAACATTGAGGTGCTGCAGTGAGTCCAGAGAACGGCAACAAAGCTGGGGAAGAATCTAGAGGGTAGGTCTTTGAGGAGCAGCTGAAGGAGCTGGGGTTGTTTAGCCTGGAGAAAAGAAGGCTCAGGGGAGATCTTCTTGCCCTCTACAACTCCCTGAAATGTGGCTGTAGCCAGATGGGGGTCAGTCTTTTCTCCCAGGCAGCCAGTGACAGGACAAGAGGACACATCCTTAAGCTACACATGGGGAAGTTCAGGCTGGACATGAGGAGGAATTTCTTCCCAAAAAGAAGGTTGTTAAAGGTTGGAACAGGCTACCCAGGGAGGTGGTGGAGTCACTGTCCCTGGAGGTGTTCAAGAAACTGGACGTGGCACTCAGAGCTCTGGTCTGGTTTACAACATGTATGGTCAAAGGTTGGACTAAATTATCTCAGAGGTCTTTTCCAACCTAATTGATTTCTGTGATTCTGTCCTTTTTCATCAGTGCACACACCTGAACAGTCAATTCAGGAAGATGATGCCTGCAGCTGCCACTTTCCTGAGGAAGAACAAGGAGAATATCAGGACCGTGGCAAATCCACAGAATTCAGAGATCTTCTGGTGAACTAGAAATTGAACTGTCCAAGTCAGTCACATTTGAATTTTGTTTTGGAACACAGAACAAGAACCTGTTTATGTAAATAGAGTGGGTGTCAGCATCTGAGTGATAGAGAGCTAAATAGCCCAGCCACTGAGGAAAAAGTGCTTTTTTAATATTTCTTAAAAAAAAGAAAATAAAATAAAAATACCCAGTTTGCTGACTTTCTTCTTCTAGGACTAGGAATATTTCTAAGAAGTGGTTCTTGATCTACATGTAGAAAGAAGTACTACATTTAAAAGTTTTAATAGAAGTGCAAAGTGATTTTCTGGTCCCTCGTTATGGTACCTGAGCCATAATTTACCTGCATTCCAAAAGCATTTGAAGCTAAAAAGGAGATCTGTAACATTGTAGAGTCACTGGTGACACAAATGCTCTCCTACTACCAGCCATCCTCTTGAGTCTGGAGCTGCAGCTCCTCCCAAAGTGTGGCTCAAACCCAGCAGTCCTGGGGTTTGTGTGCAAACACAGATGGAGCTCATTTGATCCCATCAGCCCTGGAAACAGATCCCTGCCTCACCACTGCACCCCTCCTTGCACGTAGGGGAAAGGAAGCCATAAAAATCTTGAGCTGCAAAGTGTTCCACAGCAGCATCTGCTGTTGTATTACACTGAGTGGCTTGAGGGAGGCAGTGGAAACACTGAGAGAAGCTGTGGTTGACTTGAACTTAGAAATAGCTGTTACTTTGCAGCTGGACTGCACCACCTTCAGTCCTACATCATTCAGCTTTGATCTTTTAGGTGATGTAAACTTTATGTACATTGCAGCTGAACGTGTGATATCTTTGTGCTACTATTTTTGTAACTGAGGTTGGAAAGATTTTAACATCAGACACTATCTGTCTCTCTGATCAAATACTGTTAACTTTGGTCTTGAGAAAAAAGAAAATGCATGTTTGAGTCACGGCGTTCGCAACACCATTTTTAATCATTTATAAAACTCACATATTTTATTACTTCAGTAAGTGCTATTCAAAAAATAGAAGGAAAACGCACCAATATGTGGGTTAAGGGTGATTTTCCCCTCTTTGATTTCAACACAAGAGAAAACTATTTTGCATTTGAACAATGACAGGCCATTTCTTCATTCAGCAGATTACAATAGCAGATTGTTTTCACCAAGCCACATTTACATGTTTTGATAAACTTATGTACAAGTAAATATAAAATAGTTTTATACAGTGAGAAATGCCATAAAAAGCCTGAGCTGTGAAGTTTTTATTTTTATCCCTAGCTCAAGTCTTCTGTTAGTACTTCCAACTATGAGAACTGAGTGACTATTACATCAAGATCACAAACTTGAAGGTGTGAACAGGACACATAAAAAGCCACCAAACTATTTATAAATCTAAGATGTATCTATTTATAAATCAAAGAGTGACCTTTGCATCATTGACTAATCTACTCACCGTTGACTGTATCTTAGAACAAGATAAAAAGAATAGTTCTGCTTGTGATTAATTTCTAGCCCAATCATAAGGTAGAGAATTAATGTACATATTCAGAAAACATGTGGTGTTTTCTCCTTGGAAAAAAAGAGATACCAGCTGGAATTTTACATGTTGCTAGTAAATTCTGCATATATTTTGAAATATAATTTGAAATGCTTCAAATAAAGTGCAAACCCCTTATTTTTCTTGTCCGTACCTGAAGCAGAAATAAATCTATTTCGTGACCAATGAGGACACATTTACACCAAAACTGGACTTCTGGGACTGTTTCAGGGAATATTCACAGAAGAAGGTACCTTCTGAATAAAATGTTAGGAACACCCTTCCTTTCAAAGAACTACGTGGATAATTTTACCTATGGCTTCTGTCATCTGAGAGAACTGAGGCCTGAATTAATGATAAACAGATTTTGTTGGCACAAACATCTGTTGTCAAATGCATGCAGATGACACATTTGCATTTCACAACAATGCACATCACCTGGCCACAGAAGCAGCATGAGATTGGCTCATTTGTACTTCTGTGAAATTCTTCAAACACATCTAAAAGCAAACATGTTTATAAATAAGAACCGAAGAAAGACTGGAAGATACCATATTTTGCAAAGTGAAATAATTCGTGGTACAGTTGCAAAGGGAAGGTCAGGGCACTTCACAGGGTGCAGTCCTTGCTCGCTCTCCAAAAGCTCTGGCAGCAGAGCTGTATTTCATGTGGTCCTCACAGAACTGAAAATAAATGCAGGTGAATTCATCTGTTTTGCCACCAAGCACCCAAACAGGACATTCCAATTCATAACAAGAGAACCACTACAAATACCAATATAGTTGGAGTGTTTAACCGTTTGCAGATTTATACAGTGTTCAAATTCTATGAATTGTGGCTTTCTGTAAAAAATTCAAATTACAGCCACAGAATCATACACTTCCCTGAACATAATTCATTCTTGTGTGGTGTGTAATTTGCCTTCACTGTGATCACATAGAACAAATGTATTAGAAGCTCGCTCCCATTCTAGACCCCTCATAAACAGATATTTAATGTAAAAGTACTAAAGAACTCGCTTAAATCTTCCTTTTTGTTATGCTCGTAGCAGACAGCTGTAAAACCTCTTCTGGCAGTATGCTATGAAAGTGCAATAAGCAGACTCATCAATTAAGTCTGTTAGGAAGCTTGTATCTGCAAAAAAGCCACATATTTGTACCTTCCTTTTTTCCTTTTTAAATTATCCTTTTGTCCTCTGGAAAAAAAAATCTATAACTTCAGTCAAAGCTAGAGAATATGACAGGTGGCTACTATGCAAACCACAGAAACAGAAATGGTGTCAGTATCATTCAGGATGTCACATGCAATTGATAAAAATACTCTGTTCTTTACTTTACAGAGTATTACATAGTAAGATTTAGGGATCCTCAGTGACTAGATTAAAAGAAACACTGTAATCACAATTAAATTTCTACTAGCTTCCCTGAATAGAATTTGTGGCTGAATTTGTTTCTTAACACAGAGGACAGCAGCCTTCCTGCCTGCATGTGGAGCACCGTAAGAAATCCTTCATCCAGCAAGGGGGAATAGAAACAAACTGCACTGTGCATCTTTTATTACTGGTAATCAAAGCAGAAGCAAGCAGTAAAGCCTAGATGTCCATAATTCAGAAGAAAGGCCGTGAAAAAGAAGTATTTTTTGGCAATGACAAATAGTTGATAGATCTTGGCTTCACAGGGAGCTTTTATTGAACACACAGGTTGTTCAATACCTGAAGAAACTTATCCAAGTTAGTTTAGCACTGTATGGGTGTGATTGTATGGTGTTTGTTCTACACACATCATCACTGGGGTGTGGGGTTTTGGCAAGAAAAGCTGGGGGGCTGGAACTGGAAGTTCACCACCTTGCCTGGCTCACCAGAGGAGAAGGACTGTCCCCAATCAACTCTGGTGACCTCAGTTCCTCTGCTGCTTCCCCCTCCCATTTGCTCTGGGCTGAGGCTGCGGTGCTGAAGGGACAGCTTTGAGGTGCTGCAGGGCCAGGTGGCACAAGGTCAGCACCCCAGCAGGGACATTTCTCCACCCCAACACACAGCACAGTGGAGAAGTGGCAGCACAAGCATCTGCAGAAAACCGAGCTCAGTGAAGTGGCGACCCCGCTCTGATTTGGGCAACGGAGATTCTGGGGGTTGTTTGTCTCTGGTTTTTGTTGTTTTCAGGCTGGGGGGCACATTCACCATGGGAGCTCTCCTCCCCATATTGCCTTTGTTTCCCAAATACCACGTGGCACAGGACAGAGGAATGGTCAGGACAAAGGCATGATCGACAGGAAGCATCTGCCACCATGGGTTTTTTTTGTTCCCCATGGTGAATCCCCTTTTGTGGGTAAAACACCTTCTCTTTTGCATACTTATGCTATTAACACAGCTGTTGTTATTGTGTGTCTCATTCCACTGGTTTGTGCTTTTAGGAAATTGTTATTTCAACCCACAATCTCTCCTTTATTTTCTCTCCCTCACTGGAAGGGGTGGGGGAAAGAGAGTGGCTTATTTGCAGTTTAGTTCCTTGCTGGTGTTAAAATCAGCACACCCGTTCACGTACAAGTAATGCAGATCAGTCCTTGTACCTGGCTGGCCCAGGAGGCCACCCACATCCTCCAAAAGAGGAGTGATTCTCCCCCTCCACTCTGCCCTGGAGACCTCACAGTGCTGTGTCCAAGCCTGGGGTCCTCAGCACAAGGAAAACATGAACCTGTTGGAGCAGGTCCAAAGGAGAGCACAAAGATGCTCCAAGGGCTGGAGCACCTCTGCTCTGGAGCCAGGCTGGGAGAGATGGGGGTGCTCAGCTGGAGAGGAGAAGGCTCTGGGGAGACCAAAGCCTTTCAGTACTTAAAGGGAAGTCATAAAAAACAGGGAGAGGGACTTTGTACATCAGAGAGAAGAGAGATTTGGATAAAAGAGGAGAGATTCAGATTAGATGTTAAGAAAGAAACTCTTTACTTAAAAGAGTGGTGAGGCCCTGGCAGAGGTTGCCCAGAGAAGCTGTGGCTGCCCCAGCCCTGGAATTGCTCAAGGACAGGACTTGGAGCATCCTGAGCTATTGGTAACATCCCTGCCCACGGCAGGGGAGTAGAACTAGATGATCTTTAAGGTCCTTTCCAGCCCAAATCATTCTATACTTCTATGATAACTCTTTGGGCACTAAATGTTGTCTGCTTTCTGTGCATGTCTCTTCTTTTTGACAGTCATTTAATTTATTATATAGCAAGGAAAATGGAACTGGGAATGCCCCAATGACTCTCAAGCAGCCCAGGTGGCTGAGGATGAGGTAACAGGCCAGATGCAAGCTTTTTGAATTTCCATTTGTTTTTCTTGGAAGTCAGAAAATGTCCTCTTAGCCAGACCATGCACAGAGGCACAAGTGATGTCAGCAGAGTTTTGAAGGAATGGAAGGAGGAGACAAATTCTCTTTAAAGGTAAGTATAAGCAGAGGGAGCCTCCTGCTTTTTTATTGCTTCCAGAACCAGCATCATTTCCTGGCATAGTTAGTGGCATCAGTAATTAAAATTGCATTTGTCACACATCTTGGCTTCGTAATTTCTTGCAAGAGTTGCGTGGCTAAGGAAAGTGGAAGGTTCCTAGTTCAGGGTTTCTGTTTCTCACCTCCCTCCCCACCTGTAGAAACAGGTGTGTCTGTGTGTCTGTGCCTGGTACTTCTGGACGATAGAGACTCTGAAACTCTAGTGGCTCCTCTAAAACATGTAAATGCCAGATGATTTTTTTAAAGCAGAATATGATTTCTTATTTTCAGTCTTTCTATCAGATCCTTCATAGGACAGAAGCAGAGTCTTCTCTGACAGTCATTCTGATGACAGAATGACATTCTGACTAACACAGATGATGCAAAAACCTTCATAAGAGATGGTCCACTCTGATGAGATGTAACACAGAGGATCTAATATTTAACAAGCAACTTGTACCACTCCACTTGACTTTTTGTCACCTGTTTAAAAGTCAAGGTAAGTTTCATTCTTAAAATTATACAAAGTCCTATTTTATTACCAAGTGTCACCTCAGTTCCTCTCTCAGCTACAAACAAGCCTTCCCTGATACAGGGAGGCTTCAGGGGCTGTAAGAAGAGGTTCTCCATCCCACAGGTTCTGTGTTAGCTGTGCATCAGGAACAGAGAGCTGAGCATTAGAGCTGTTGGATACTGTCACTGCCCTCACTGTAATAAGAAATTTTAATACAATCTACAAAGAAAATGGAATTTCCCTCTAACATCCATTTGGCAGAAGTTTGTTGTGATATCACCTATTGTGTTTCCTTTCACCTTCTAGATCCTGAGTGCCTGCCAGGTCAAGCATCAGACTATTCCTCCAATTCTCCAAACCAAAGTGGATTGTACTTTAATAAACAGAAACCACCACCTGAACACATCCTGAAACCAGGGAAGATCTCTCCTGTTCTAACCTATTTGCTTTAAGAAAATTAATCAAGTTTTATTTGATTTAGGAAATGGAAAATTGCATACAAAGACACCTACTTCAATTAAAGGATGACTTACCATAGTGGATCTTAAAGCTGTTACACCTACTCTCAGTTTACATAACCCAAACTGAAACAAGGCATTCAAAACTGAAATAAAATATCCAAGTTACCCATTTAAGTCAGTTTTAAACCAAATCTTAGGTTACTTTAGCTCACTTTTCTCCTGCATACAAACACTTCAGCAGGTTTAGAACAAACTCAATTTTGGAAAAAAAAAAAAGGAAAGTGCGTGGAGAGGTAAAATAGACAATTTTCCTTTAGTTACAACACTATAGACTTGAGAAATATTTGTATTAAGAAAAAAATCCCTCCAATATTCACAGCATTGATATTTTGATACTGTCCATTTAGAACAAGCATAAACCATTTAACCTGAAGAGAGCACTAAGCAGGTCTGTTAGAAAGCAAAAAGACAAAGAAAACCCAAGGTATTGCACTACTTTTAGTCTATGCACCTTCATACAAACTTCAAAGCAACTTTGAAAAGAACACAATTGTAACGTAAATGTACAGACATGCCTAAACCAATATTTACTGGAGTACCTAAAGGATAACATATTTTTCTTAAACTAGAATGGAAAATACAGTGAACAGGTATTTGAAAGGAGTGGTGAGAAAAATACATTATTGACTTCAGAGAAGCTGCATGTTGCAGTTCAGCAGCAGAGTTGTCTTACTAAGCTACAATCTCATCACAAGAGCAAAAAGATCCAAAATCCCACACCCCCATTAACATTATCAGTGTCACAGGAATCCTTAATAATGCACCTTTTGACTTGCTGTGGCACACCTCAGTATACTTTACCTTAGAGAAGTAAAAGTGTAAGCACAGGAAATTCTTGATGGTTCCCTCAAAACTTAAAGAGTTCTAATAAGAGAAAAAGAAGGTGCTCTTCTTTAACTTGAGAGTTAAAGGATTTAAGAAGCTGAACAGGCACAGTGCTCAGGAACCCAGTGGGTATGACAGCAACATATTCTCTTGTCATTGCATCTCACTGTGCACTCCTCAGTAGGGTGGGCTATGATCAGAATACTTCTCACACGAACAGTGAGGCTGTAACATGTAACACTGTGCTTTTCAAGAGTGATTAAATCTGCCTCAGGGAATTACAGAGCAGGAAAAAGATTCACTGTGCTATGGCAGTGCTAATTAGGGGACCTTATATAACTTTCTGCACCTTCTTCCAGTCATTCCTAAGGACACATAAAGAGATCATCATATAAATAAAACATGAATGTGGTGGCAGAAACAAGCACGAAATGAAAGTCGTTTTGGAGGCTTCCTGCTTTATCCTATTTCCACATATGGTGGTTGGCAATGGATTATTTCTTTCTAAGCACAAATCCTGATTGCCTTGTAGAGGATTTTTAGAAAAGCTACAAGGGTGCTGGGATGGGATACTACACGGTCTAAGCTTTGTAAAATCAACTCATTTCCCCAGCTGAAAAGCCAAGAACAGAGCTGAGCAGTTACAAACAGCCAGAAACACCTCCCCATCACCCTCTTCAGCTTAAGGAAGGAGGATTATCACAGGAACTAGTGGAGATATGGATGCTATAAGCAGGAACCACTGAATCATTTAGGTTGAGAAAAGACCTTTAAGATCATAAAGGGCATCTAAAAGCTAGGTGGAGTGTTGCTCTTTGCAAAGTTCTGCAGCATTTTTTCTCCTTCCCCAGAATATAGTTCTTCTGCACATTACAGGACAGGAGTTGCACAGCCAGCAGCAAGAGCATCAAGAGAAAATACAGGATTGTGCTAGAACAAGCTCATCAGATACATCCTTTCCTGGTGATACAGGTCCTCATTCCACTCTTCCAAGCATGGGAAACATATGCATGCACCATGCACAGGTGGATCTCCCTTGTTTCCAAATCTCTGCAGAAGACTGCTCAGAAGTAACCAGTTGGTCCTGTCTGTTACAATCCTTACTCATAAAAGATGCCTACATAGCAAAAGAATAAGAGTACCCAACTAAAGACTCACTGCTCTTCAGAACCCTCTTATATCATAAATACGCCTTGGGAATTCTCACAGGAAAGAGGATTCTGACCCCATTACAGCAGGAAACATTCAACTAGCCACATCAGAAGACAAAGATCTGATATCTGCTTCCTTCACCTTTGTTAATTCCTACTCCTGTCGGTCACTCCCATTCCCAGGGACAGCTTTCTACCCCAGTCAAGACCAGTCAGTGATCACAGGGAAATCAGTTAACGCTTGCAGCAGGAACTCTTTGCTAAACTGGAACTCAGCTCTTAAACAGTAAAGATCCTACACGGCTGACTGCCAAGGAACACGCATTCATTTACAAAATAACCTTGAAAGAACTGTTTTAAACTTCAAGTTGCCCAGTGAGACCTATGCCAATCCTCCCCCGTTAAATACACGTATTTGCCCTGAAATGTGAATCACTGAGCCTGTAGAGATTCCATTTAATTAATAAAAATACTCTGATAGCAGAGGATTAAAGGGATTATGCAGTCAGAAAGCAAAGTAAAAAAATTAAAGTCTGCTTTTGTGCGCCATTCATTTACTGCCTACGCGAAGTGGACGACAGCTAAATGCCAACGATTATTAACATTCCTCTTAATTAGTCAGTGGCTCCTGCCCACACACTGAACTTCTACAGAACTACCTGAAATTTGTCCTCTGATATCAGCTATGGACATTGGAGTGATAAGTAATCCTAAAACTCTGTGATAAAAACAGGAAGAACTTGTGTACACCAAGTGTGAAAAGCTAGATAGAAAAAAATGTTTCAGAAAGCACAAGGACACCTCTGACAACATTGTTTTGTTCTATCACCAAAGAAGATTAAAGTCCTTATCCTCTAGCTCTTTTAGACGATGAAACAGGGCATAGTCTTAAAAGACAGTAGCATCTTACTAAGTTTCCAATAAAATGGTTTGTAGTAAGAAAGTAATGAGAGCACCATGCAATTAACAGAGTATGAAGTAGTCTCAGGCAGGGAAATCTGGAAGATGATTCTTATGCCTCGTCCATCTCTTGCAATTTGCTGCTTTACTATTTCTGCACTTCTTCACTTTGGGCCAGAAAAAGTACAAGACAACAGCCTGGCCTGCCCACTCCACCATCCAAACTACTAAGAAAAGAATCAGCAGGGAATTGCTGCTTCCCTTTTTGACATTAGTAGCACCAGTTTTTTAAAAAATTGCATTTGAAGCCTTAGGAGACAAATGTTATGCTGGAATTAATTCCTTTAAATCCTTAGCTGAATAGATGACTGCATAGGCAGCCTCCAGGACAATAATTTGTTTGGAAAACCCCTCATTACTCTACTTAAAAAATAATGAATGGTGTAAGTTTAAGAACAGAACAAGAGAAAAATGTCACAGTATGCAGCAATCACACCTATCTCTGCAGCAGGATTAGCTTGATAATTTTTTATTACAACCTAAATTAAACCTCAGAAGGACTGTGCTATTGTTTAAAAAAGAGAAATACAGCATGGACTGCTGATAATATTGTTGAGAAACACATTTAGTGCAGACAGCTTGGTGTGCAGCTGCAGTGTGAGCTGCAGGCTGAGCTGTGGGTAGTGGGAGCCCAAGGCAAGGGGCAGTGAACTGGCATCAACTCTTTGCAGTGGTGGTGCAGGTGACCAGACACTCAGAGATGAGACAGGAGCTCAGGAGGAAGAGAGAGGAAAGGTAAAATAGTACATTAAATGGAACAAGGCACAAGACAGGAGTAACAAAGGGGCTGCTACATGAAAGCCCCATGAAGGCCAAAAGCCTGCACAAAATGCTTTAACTCTGATTTCAGAGACTTAAATGACATAAAAAAGGCAGGTCTTCCAAGTTTCTTATCATGAGAACAAGCCTTGAATGCTTCTAGAAAAGCCAAGACAGCAAAGGCAGTAGGAGGAGGAAAGTGATTGCAGTAAAGGGGAAAGCAGAGCAGATCACACCACTCTCCATGCAAGACCCATTCCTGGATAATGACTCTGCCCTGACCTGTCCACTTTGCTTTGATCCATGCATTGTTGGGGTGCTCCTTAGTAGGCTGAGCCTCCAATACAGTCCCAGTGCCTGTAGTGATGCTGACTCCTACCAGTGAAGCTCCTCAAGAAAAACCAATGCCTAAGGAATACACGGGGTGGGTACTTCCTCCACAGTAAGATGTCTCCAGATCATACTAAATTATTCTTCAAAAAACCAGGTAAGAGTAATTTAGCTGAAAAATTTGCATATCCAAGAAGGCAACAGAGATAAAACTTTTTCAGGAGAGAAAAATGAAGAAAAACCCAAACCCAACCAAACAGAAACACACCGATCCCCCTCAAACCCAACCACACAAACATATGGACTCCCCCAAACACAAACACACACTGACATCCCCAAACCCAACCAAACACACACTGACCCCTCACAAACCCAATCCAAACACACACTGACCCCTCACAAACCCAACCCAAACACACACTGACCCCTCACAAACCCAACC
>VZRV01003565.1:1129272-1159875 GCA_013398115.1 Falcunculus frontatus | reverse complement strand
GGGGGGGGGGGGGCAAAACAGATTTAAAAATTGAATTCCCCTAATATTATCTTTGTAAGTTAACAAGTTTTTTTAACTCCTCTCTTTTTTACTTTTTCTGGCACAACAAACACAACACAACACATTCATCCATCTCACAAAAAAGAGAAAAAAAGAGTGCATTTCGTATCAGATGCTTTGCGTCAAGGCTGCTAAGGCTCATAAATCAGCTGTCTTACTGCCCTGGTCATTTCAACCAACGTCTGACCCTTTTGTTAACTCATGATTTATAACTGAAAGTTACTTTTTTTTTAATGCCAGATTTATAAACTTTACTGTGCTTGGTTTGATATAATATCCATTTTGTACACCAAGCTATAAGACAGTAAATTTATTGTCTATGAACTGTTACCTTGAAAAATTACATCAATGCAAAGTGGTTTCCATTTAGAATCAATGGGCAATAAATTCATTGGATTTTTTTTTTTTTTTTGAAGGGGGGAGAGAACATGATGATATTTATGAGATCATGAGTGGCTATATAATGGGTGAAACTGGGAGCTGAGGCTACAGTCAGACAGGAGTTCTGAGTTACAGGGTTAGACAAAACGAAACATCCAACACAGCCACGATGCATAAACTGATACTCTGCTGTCTCATTATCGTCAGCTTCTCCTGTCCTCTCTTGTCTCTCCCCATCATCAATGCCAGTGAGATGTCTTATCAACACTCAGGTAAGAATCTTTTGATTTTAATGGTTATAACGCAGGGACTGGAGCAGTAAAACCAGAAAAGCAGCAGGTGTGCTTTCCAAGGGGCCTCAATCTGTGCTGCTCAGCTATAGGAAAAGCAGGAATGCCTTCAGGACACCTGCAGCACAAGGGACATATCAGTGGGTGCTGGTCTTGTACAATGGGGAGGTTGGGTGCCCTAAATAGTTACCCCTGCTGCTTTGAGATCCAGGAAACAAAAGTATGTATTGAGGAGAAAAAGGTATCTGAGCCTTACAGCACCGAATGTGAGCTGGTATTCAGTGTCTGTCTGAGCATCCATAGGCATTGGCTAACTTAAAGAAACTTGGCTGTATGGTCTCTCCTGTTTCTACCCTCTGAAATGAGCTATTTTGTATTTAAAAAGGGGGAAACCTATTGCAAACATCAAGAACGGGCAAGTCTGTCTTACACTCCTATGTACTGAGAATGCTATTTGTTTGCACTAATTCAGATTCCCTTCAGCCCAGGGAAAGAATAAATCTTTGCTTGAGAAAGTGATGCTCAAAGTTTGAAATGGCTCAGCAAAAATGCACAGCAGAATCTGGAAGGTTACTGTCATCAGACCTGACTGGTACTGGAAGACTTTCCAAAATGAGTTCTGCAAGAACAGGCAAACCAACCCAAAAGTTATTGCATAAAGCTGACTATCAAAAAGTGGCTGTTCTTACCTGCTTTGTAGCAGCTGTTGTGCTGGTTCATAGGTGTCAGCAGTCCCCTGTTTGCTTTGAAAATCTTGGAGTCACTAAGCCAGCATCTTCTCAAGCCTTCCACTATGTAATTTGCATTTACAGGTACCCCTGACTCAATATGAGTAATATCTGTCACATCATAGCTGGCTCTGACCATTATTGTATTAGTTTCAAGACACTGTGCTTCTTAAATCCTCCTTGCAAATATAAACAGTCTAGGAGTGATAAGGTAGAAGAGGAACTCTCTTAGAGAGGGCTGGGTTTGGTTTTGGGTTTTTTTTTTAAAATCTCAAAGCAAATTTACCTGCTAGCACTGCTCTGATTTACACAATAATCCAGAGCCAGAGATCTGGATTGTCTCCACTTGGCACTGGGAATTTTTTGTATTCTTATTCTGTGTCCTACAATGAAATCCCTGCTGTCCTTTGCAAATGTCTTTTTATGCAGTGAATAAACTCATAACATGCACGTCCAAGGTCTTCAAGTTCTTGATCTTAGTGCAAGTTTTTGAAATGTTTTGTGGAAGTTTTTTCAGCTTATTTTCTTACATATCCATGTGAGGAGCTACACAGTCACACCTGTCCCTGCAGGTCAGAGCAACTGAAACTCCATAGGGCCACCTACAACTACAAAATTCTATTCATCTACACAAACAGTGTTTGATAACGACACAGTCTGGTTGCCCACAATTTTGGATGTCTGCTATATATTAGCAAAGATGACATTTACTGCTCAGATTACAAAAACCCAAGCTACTTGGAATAAAGTACTGCTAAGGGCTTTTATTGGCAACCTGCCACAGGGCAAAAGCTATCAACAGAATTCTAAATTCTTTATGCATAGACAAATTAATTCTATCAGCTACCAGCAAGCTGTTGCTTTGGCAAAAGTAGTAATGTCTGTACTGGTACACACATTAAATGAGAGATGGCTGAAATGCACCGGGAAGCAGAGATGCCAAAAATAAGTTGTAAGTTTTCCTACCTTTATTCCTGCCCTTCCACACCTTTTACTGCATTTAGTAATTGGAAAACTAAGCCAGTTAGTAGGTTTTGAACAGGAAGTTTTGTCATTATTCATAGGAAAGCTCCAGCATAGGAACTAGTTGATAAAGAAATGAACTAAAATAAAATTTTAAAAATTATATACAAGTCTCGGCTGTGTACTGGAAGGACGAGGTTGAGTACCTCAAGTGATAGGAGGGGCTTCTGTTGGTCAGAAACTTTCTTAACAGAACATCTGCCAGAGGAATGAGAATCTGAGACTAACACCAGGAAGGTATCTTTTCTCAAAGCTTTGGAAGGAAAGAAACACAAAATCAATTATCCCCTATTTTAATAATTAAATAAGGATGATTGATGCTTTCATGAAAATCTTCAACAGGTGAGGCCAACAGATCTGATCAAAAATCACCTGAGACAGACTGAAACAGGGATGCAAAGCAAAAGACTCACCCTATGCCTGTTTCTGTCATCTTCCTTTGGCAGCTGATGAAGATTCGAGGTTAAACCTGGAGAGGCTGGGCAGCCTTGGAAGCACCTCCCTGCTCCAGTTCCTGCCAGAGCTCCTGGGCACACTGACTGAGGACAACAAAGCAGGTGAGGATTTACCACAGCAATGGGAGAGTGCCCATGGTCTGCACCTCCCAGCTTCCACAGATATCATACCCCAGCTCCCAGGTATTTGCTGAAATACAACATTGTGCATAGGCAACACACAGCTGTCATTCAGTTAACTGGGGCTTTGGGGAAAGCTGCTGAGCAGCCATGCCTGCAGCTCAACACTACCTGATAAAGTCTCCAAATGAGTTTTGCAAAACTTTCAGACAGCAAAGCCAGAGCAAGGAGAAGATTGGCCTAAAGAGGAGCTGGCAGACAGAACAAAATAGCAGTCTTACAAAATGTCAATACTTGCAGAAAGTGCAGAATCAATAGCAATGGATGGTTTGGGAAGCAATAGATGTTACTCTTGAACATTGCAGTCCAAGGCCTCTGTCAGCTATAGCATTATGGTACATGAGAATTACTTGCCTAATTCATGTTTTCTAAATGGTAAAACATTTCATTGTGTCTCCCCTCTAACAGGTCTTACCCCCAGCAACTACAACCCGGGGGAAAACATCAAAGAGGTAAGTAAATGACCATCTGTCACTGAAACAAGGAAAATAACACTCTACATTTTAAACTACACAGAATTGTTACCGAGATATTATTTCATAGCCACAGACTTCACAAACAGTATAAAGTTGTATGCCACAGGGTTCTTGAAGCTGGAATTACTCAGCAGTTAGATAGGCAGGGGAGGGGGAAGAAAACAGAAAAAAAAGAGAGAGNCCCCCCCCCCCCCCCAGAAAAACAGCTAAGTAAAGGCCAATTTCCAGCTTCATCAGCCCAGGCACCCCCCTGCCCCAAGCACAGGCTACACAGTATTATCAGATTTGTTATGAACCATTAGGTACATGGAGAACATCATCCCTGTTCACTTCCTGCTGAATCAAATGTAAATGCAGGGGACAGAGACGAGTTCTAGTGCAACATCTAAAGCAGAGGTCACCCTGGGCAGTCCCCTCCTTCCCCCAGTCAGAACACGGGGCTGGGTGTCAGGAAGGGTGGGGGCAGTGCAGAGAGTACTTTCCCACTGGGAACAATGATCATCCACCAGTAACCTTGCTAATGCTCTTTGATTTCAGACTTTCTATGGGAGTCATCCTCGAATTGCTTTGCTGGGACGCTTCTTGACCAAGGACAGGAAACAGTACAAGAAACGTGGGAATCTTTCTGAGTGCTTCTGGAAATATTGTGTGTAAACAGGAAACTCCCTGACTGGTTGCATAATTTATACAGATGTCCAAAAACATGTATATAGATTCGCTTGATTTAAAATGAGAATGAAGAAACATGAAGGCAGCGCCTAACTTTAGACTCTATGCTACTTGGAAATGAATAAATTCTTGATGTTTTGCAATTATGTTGTGACCAATGTAGTATTTTCTTAGAGCTTAGCACAACAGGAAGAAAGTAATGGGAGGCAGATAAATACACAACACAAAGAGAACTTGGGCAGCGGAAGCAAGATTCCGCTGGGGTTCTGTGAAAACTCCCTTAAGAGCTCAACTGTGTCTAAGTCCAGAGGCAAGGGGACTTTCTCCTTTGTCACTTGATGTAGATTGGGGTGCCAGGAAGAAACGGTCATTGTTTCATTCCCTGAAGATGTTGAGCACAGAAGGGATAGCAGCTTAACAGTGCCCAGTCCCCTCCTGCCATTCCCAAGGCACCACAAAAACAATCAGCACACCTCAGGATCAAGCATCTGCTCCCACTACTGCTGGAGATGACTGTTTCTCTCAGTCACTTGTAGAAAGCCCCACTAATCTATTTCTCTGCACTTTTCCCAGCCCCCAGCTACCCATGACAACAGGGCTGCCTGTGCATAGCACGGGCTTTAAGAATTGTGTATGATTATCATCAGGCACAGTATGGAAGGTGAACATGGCTGTCAAGGCTTTACATCCAGATTTGGGCAGTCAGTGGAGGCAGGAATGACACCATTTGAAAGATTCCCTGTCTGTGACCTGCACTTGCGTGCCTGCACACACAGGTGCAGGAAGGTGATACATGACATAGATAATCTGTGTTACCAGGGCAAGCCACCTCCTGCTTGGACACTCAAGTGCAGGGAGATTTGTTCCCCCAGGCTACCACTCACTGATAATGTTGCTGTATCTTGACATGTAACGTAAATAAAGGAGAGGACAAAACAGCAGCTACAAAAGGCTTCTAAGCCTGGCTTCTTTGTATGCAGAGTACCACCAGACTCTCTCAGTCCTGGGTGCCTACTGACAGTAACTGCAAGAAATGGAGCTAAACAGTCAGGAATTGTCTCTGGGGGATGCTGGTTTTGATAATATGCATAAACTGTCTGAGCTGTGATCCCCTGCTCAATATATATTTTGTATAAACCTCACACCAATCAAGGCTCACAGGAAACTTGAAGTAAACACCTAACACTGATACAGAGGCTACATTGATCTCAATCGTACACATCATAAATCTCTGACTGTGCTGTTTAAACAAAGCCTACAGGCTTAACACAGCTTGTTCACTTCACGTAAATTATAGGACAGATGATGCCAGCTGTAACAGAGAAAAATGTCCTCAGAGTCAGAGCAGCAGGATGCACCGTGCAGCTATTTGAAATCTGCTAAACATTCATCCTTCCCCTACACAGTGGAGCAAGTCAGTGCCTCTCTGGAAATTACTCCTTTTCTGCTACCTCAGTAGCTAATAAAAACTTGTCAGAAAAGACTTCAAATTTATCTAAATGAATAACCAGCTAAGATAGACATATAGCCAGGGAGAAGTGTAGAGCCGAAAAAGGCTGGGGGGAAAAAAAAAATTCAAAAATTGCAAGCATAAAGCTAAATAAATAAAACCAGCGTGCATGATAATAGAAGAAAATATTAAAAGTAATTAAAAGTTCACTAGCCATCTACCTAAAAGAGTAAAGAAATGAAGAGCTGTCAGGCATTGAGGATGGGGTTGAGACAAGGTAACTGAGCTATAAGTAGTGAAACTTTAGCTTTTAAAACTGCAAAATACTCGCTAACATTTCTGGCATCTAAAGAAGCAATATCCAATCAATTTATTGTTCCAGCTAGGTCAGGTCACAGCTGCAGAGGCTGAGGGGGAATTCAGCTAATTCTAATATACCAGAAATTCATCAGAGCCTGAAACTTTGTCAGTCACAGTCCTTGCCTCTGGAAAGGAAGGAGTTCACTGTCCTTGGACACCACTGGTAGTTCTCAAAGACTCAACTCTTTGAGACACTGTTGAGCACCCAAGTGTTTCCTTCCTGAGGGACATTCCTGGCAGATGCCAGATAAACTCAGGTCCAGGGCCCAAGAGCAGAGAGCCTGCCCAGTTCCTGACACAGGAGGACAAACTCCACTTCTCCCCCACCCTGCTGTGACACACAACTCCTGTCGCCTTTCACATCGGAGTTTTTCCTTGCTGCTGCAGGCCACACACAGGGCTGGAACTGCCACAGAGAGCTAACAAGACTGTAGAAAGAGTCTGGAAGCCAGGCAGGTTTGTTTTTCCATCAGAAAGTGTAGCTGGGGAAGTCAGCCAGGAGCATCCTGAGCCCATGTGCCCTGGTACCAGAGGGCAAACTGCAGCTCCAGCAGGCAGACCCTGGTCAGAGCTGCAGGGATGTGTGATGGATGTCCTGTGTGATGGATGTATGTCCTGTGTGATGGATGTATGTCCTGTGTGATGGATGTCCTGACAGGGATCATGCTGCTGTGGAGCAAAGCTACGATAGAAAAGACAGGCCCATTACCTTTGAGAAAGGGATGATTAAGCATCACAGGTCCGATACTTATTTCTCACCGTCTGCCAAAAATACAGCAGTACATCACACAGCTCACCTCTGATCCACACAAATGTGTCAGCTACAGGTTTTCAGCTGTGAGCCAGAACTTGACAGAAGTATGAGTGCTATTGACAAAGCAGAAACGTGGATAGGCTGACAGAGCCTAGATCTCTGAATAGAAACATAGAACCATCCTGAAAGTTTTTCATTTCACAAGCCTATTCATTTATCCTCATTTTTTGGAATAGATAGATAATTTGACTCACATTTTTGAGAACATTTAAAATGACCTTTGAAAAAAAAAAAAAATCAATAAACCTTCAGCAATGATATATCCAGTTACTTTCAAGATGCCTGTATTTCAAGGAACTGCATCACTTACCTTATCAGAAGCACTTTCAGTTATGTACTCATCTAAGATCACTTCTTTCTTTTCCAATTTCAGTATGATGCTACTTTTGTTCTGTACTTTGTACTCCCTGCAGTGATTTTGCCTTTCTCCTGCAGGCTTCTTTAAGCACTATCGATCACATCTCTCTGTTAAGTCCCTTAAAGCAGAAAAAGATGAACAAATCGTTGCTCTACAATTAGTTAAGAACTTCCTTGCTCTATGAGACATGCTCATGAATTAAACCTACGAATTTCTTCCGTTTAATTCAGAAAAAATTCTGTTTCCTCTAGAACAAAAATTTTCTAAAAAATTCAGCACAGACAGAAGCTTTAAGTCCTGCATGCCAAAACTCACCCATTTAGAAATCCATATATAATATTTCACACACAAAAAGTGCTTGCCCTGGTGAGATACAGTTAGAAAAGAAAGAACATATCCTGGAGTGGGCAAAGTGGAGTGTGACTGAAAAAAACTAAACAACCACAAAACCCCTCAACAAAACTGCATGAATGGCCATTACATGGCCATTTTCACTGTACCCACAACCCCATGGACAACTGTACCCCAAGCCATGTACAATCAAAAAAGGAATTGAGCATTCTGTTAAAAGTCTATTTTCTACACATTACCAAGAACAAAAGTAAATACACATTTGAAACAGTTCTTTGCAGCATATTTTTCAGTTTTATTTATAAAATCAGGTGCTCCTTTAAAGTGTACAGTTAAAATCACAACTGTAAATTCAACCACAGCTGAATATTATTTCAATAAAATACTCCTACCAACTGATGTAAAAATTCATTCAATTGTGATTCAAAACTCGATTCAGCTGGAAGATAAACTTACCAATACATTACTCATTCAGCAAGTATTTACCACACTGTAAAAATACATGAGGGTCCCTTCTGTTCATAGCAATGCCATGAAAATATCTGCACAACAACTCATCTTTTAAAAACATAATTCTACATTTATGAATACAACAAAAAAAAAAAAATTGCCAGCGAAATCCTCCGAGGGTTTCCAAACTGCTGACACCCCCACAGGGGGTAGTAACTGCATCAGTGCTGTACCAGCATGTTTTCCCTCTGACCACCAAATAAATGACCTTCCAAGCAGCTCTACACTGGCTGCAACATTTTGCCAGGCAAAACAAAAGCCACAGAAACAAAACAGCAGGTGCAAATCTGGCTGCAACACTTACTCCATCGGCCTTTCTGATCAGAACTGCATCTCACTGTGATCACTCCAGCACACTACAAGGACTGAAAGATTAGTACAAGCTGAAGTAAAAACTGCCAGTTCCTGAAAACTTATGGAAATGAGGTCAAAGGCTTGATAAGGCATTTCACTGCAAGATGAAGTTGTGGTTCTAAGCAGGGTAAAGAGTACCTTGGGAAAGTTTGGGGTTTTTTTTTTTATTCTAAGGGGATAAAACCTGCTGATTTTGCAGCCAAGACTGATTTTTAGGCAAATAACTATCTCATCATCACACAGGGCACTGATTCATCTCTTCACTCCTCTTACATTATTCTCCCACACCAAAACTTTTCCATAACCCAGGACTTGTGTAGCCCCAGAGAAGGGATCCTGCACCTAAGATTTAGCCAGGATTACAAACTTGGAATTCAAACTCCTAGGCACATGAATTTTCATTATATATGGCCAGAGGGTCTATGGTATTCACAGCAACTCAAAAACTGTGTGGGCTTTCTGTTGCTCAATGATTCTACTGGGCACAAATTCAGAGCAGTAGGGGGTACGGGAAGGGTTTAACATCTCCAAACAAGAAACACGGGTTACATGATCAGGTTTCTACATAGAGAATTTCAGTCACTTGTAGCAAAGCCAGCACAGGATACAGCAAGTGAAGATTCCCACGTTTTACTCCTGAATTTGGAATGAACTGTGGGTATGCACCTTTGTGTTTCTGCCTCTTTTCATACAGCTGGGATAATAATAGTCATCTTTTTGACATGTTCACAGACCTACGGATGAAAAGCATTATTCAAGTGTTGGGTACAGATTGCCATTCTCCTGAACTAAGTCTCACTGTTTTACAAAAGAGATGAAATGTTTGCCTGCTAAGACATTGCAAATCAGCTCATTTTCATACTCGGGAAATAAACAACCACTTTCAAACTCAGGAAATAAAAATAATGTACATGAAAGAGTTGACTGTTATCTTAACTCTCCTTCTGCCTTAGGGTTCCAAACTATTTTGAAGGAAACAGCTGTCCCTACCTGAAATGTTCAATTCAATTTAATCTATTTCACTAAGTCTCAAAATGCATTGAAGCAATCATTTTAATTTAAGCACAGCTAAGTAGAATGGATTCTAGTGCATAAGTCTAATTTGACAGATAACTTAATTAAGAGGCTTCCCAATCAAGAAAGAACCTATACACAAAATATCTTATTACATGTTTTAGAGCAAATATTTTAGGCAGTGTGGTTATAAAGCAGAATACCATATTTAGAAAACGCTGTAAAAAGAATAGGAAAGGTGTAAGATATTGCCCACATCTTCCTACTTGAATACATAACCTGCAACATGTAAACACCTCGTGAAGTCTCATATTTTAAGAGGTGTTTGAAGTTTGAACATAAGCAGTACTGAGGACGTGTGGACCTCTGCTGATTTACAACACAAGAAAAAAACAAGTTCAAGCTGAAAAAACTGGAAGACAAAGAAATGCAGCTTAAGAATAAACAGAAACCAATAGGTATAAACAGAGCAGGCAAAAACAATGGAGAAAACCCCAAACCCATAAAAAGAATGCTGCCTGAGTCAAATTAGCCTTGAAAACTCAAAATTCTGTAAAAATAACTTTCCTTAAAATAAACTTTAACAAGAAAGATTGTCACTGGATTGACTTTTACAGGTAAAGAAACCTTTAGATAAATATAGTTTTCCTTCAATGACCTGCAGATCACAGTATTTTTAACTTAACAACTTGAAGCTTACTAGTAACTGAAACTAGAGAAATGAAAATATTTCACACAGCAGCAGAAGGATTACACAGAACAAAAGGGTAAATAATGTGTTACATTCTAAAACTCTTTGCTGAGAAAGCTAAGGTGATTAATAACACCACAAGGAAAACCTGATTACATCCAGCTTTTGTTTAACAGAGGGGAAATCAGGCAAAATTTGCCAGGTTTTAGCCAAGCATGTTCTGTTTGAAGAGCACTTTGAGACATTCATGAGAACAAGTCCTTTTACATACTGAAAGTGGTTGCCATGTTCTGAACCACAAACTCCTTTTTCATCCATGGAATTCAACAGCCAGAGACTCCATTACAATGAAAGAGGTTAAATCTTGTGCAGGAAGTCAACAGTGCTAAGAAATAATGAATACGTGGTTTGATGTTCAAGTTTGGCTCTACAACATGTGAATTTTGAAAGCAGAAGAAATGAAATGAATTCTTTTTGGTTTTGGCATCACCACAACAAAAACAAATCAGAGAAAACTGCTTAAATAATTTCCTATTTTGTTATGTCTGGATTCAACTCCTCTAACCATTTGACAAAGAAAACATTATGATACAAACCCACCTTCCCGAGCACTACCAACATAAGATAAAACATTGCCTGTAAATACTTTAATTGATAACTACTTGCCTTGATAGAGAAGATTTTCCACGGGTCTGTTTTTAAAAAGCAGAGCCTGTGGATTGATACTTTTGGGTTGGTTGGGTTTTTTTAAATTGCTGTATGTAATTTCATCTCTGATGTATTTGCAAACCAGTTAGCCTCAATTTATGTATCTGTCTTGATAAACATTGCTTTAAAATCAAAAGCTGTAAAATAACTTGACTCCAAAACACACCTCACAAAAAACATAGGGAAAAGATTTGCTTCTTTTCACTTCAGTTTACTTCTTTTCGATGGGCACAAGCTGGCAAAAGGCATTTGATGCAGAATAACCCGGCCAGTTTCAGCTGCTCTTTAAAAAGCCTATTGGATTCTCGAACCAGCTACAGCAATTTCAGAGCCTCAGAATATTTGGATCTTTAGTTTAGACCTTTAAATACTGAACAAAAACAAAGAGTACTCTGCTGTAGCTTGGCTTCAATACATCCACCTTACCTGGAGAGTAAACATGCTCTGATCAGTAGGTTCATCACCATAGGTTCATAAACACTGCATCTTTTCAGACTTACTTGCCAACTTCAAAAGAACAAACGCCCAAACCAAAAAAATCTTTGTTTTTTGCTCACCATTGAGCAGTTAAAGGTTACAAACATAACCCATTCTGTGTCAAGTCTGTGAGGTCAGAAAGTGAAACAGTCTCCCACTGAAAGATTGTCTTCAGAGTCATGCCAGGAGTGGAGGGGCAATGGAGGAAGATTGAGTTTCATGTGACTGCTCATCTTGTAAGAGATGGTCATGTAGATTCACTGCTGGTATGGAGCAAAGCCAGAGGGAAAGAGGATGGGAATTACACCGAGCAGTTGCACTGACACAGGTGCTGATGTCCTCAGCGCTGCACCACTGGAGCTGGTTCTCCCTTGTTTTCCATGCTCTCATCAGCCACTGCAGCCTCACAACTTGCTTCCCTGCTGTCACACGTAACACAGCCCTTTGAAAAGGAGCAAGAAATAGTAATTTCAATTCTTCTTATATTTCAAAGGGTCAAATCCTGTGGAATGATACATTACAACCTCTTGAAACCTCTCACCAATGGGGTGAGATATCTCTAAAAGCAGAGATTATACAGGTATCTTGCAGATACTTGCACCTACAACTTACCTTGACCCAGAGATTAATTAATTCGGTTAGTGGAACATACAGTTCTACCTTTGAGATAAAAAGGCACGTGACTTTCTTGAATTTGAAGACCTTATCATTCAGCTTTATAAGCAAACTCCTTCCTTATTGAAGATTTGGACTGCAGCCTGAACAGCAACAACACTGACCAACATAAACAGCTGAAATGCCTGAGTGTATCGATAGACCAGATTTTTCTTGTTCTTGAGAAATGGGACAGTATTGAAATAAAGTATCCAAACTGAAGTCCTATATTTCTTGCTACTGTCAGAAGCCTGGTTGTATTTGCAAAATCACAATCTGCACTGGAAACATGACTTTCTGCTTAGGAACAGTTTCAGGATCTTAGATAGAAAATAGTGATACTTACGTATCAATACATTTCCTAACATTTGATATTACAAACATTCAACAGAATTTTCTACAAGATCACTGGACATAATTTTGCTATCTGAATCAAACAGAGTGTTCCTAAACACGACAGAACACATTCTTTTGATCAACAAGGTATTAGGAAAACAAAGACTAATTTTCTGGTCTTGTTCCATTGCCAAGGACATACATGTCTTAGTTTTTCTTCTCTAAGAATAAATACCACATCTCAGAACACCACATTTGACAACCCTAGGCCAGCATGCAGTGCTAAAACAGACACGAGATTTTTCTGCTGCACAAGGACATGAACACAGCCTTAAAATTTTCTGTACAACTCAACACTGAAGCTCTACATCTTTGTGGGACTGGATCTATCTCGCTGTTCTCCACAGCACCTGGGAGCACTTTAAACTGATTAGGACATTCTCTAACACACATTAACACAAATCAGAAGCAGTTTAGCAGAGTGCCCAAGAGTTATACCAGCTAAAATAATCAAGTGTAAGATTAAATGAATGAATACACCTACAAAAAACTGGCTATTTTTGTGTTTCTTATAATACACCTCACCCCCCTCTGTGACTGAGCATTTTTCAGCTTCCTGAACATACTTGCTCTAATTTTTACTGATATCCCAGCATTATATGCTATCCAATTATAGCAACAATTGTATAAGAAAAAGAGCAAAAGACTTAATATCACCAGAAAAAAAACCAACTGTAGATGCCTTACATGAGATCGTGACACTATTCCCATCCACCCAACACTGTGACTGAAGGAACTTTGCTACTGGTGGTTCCTATACAGAATTTGCACATATTGAAAAAAAAAAAAGTACAATGGCAAGACCTGTATGTTGGCATTTCTCATCTGGCTAGCATGCTCAAGCTCATTTCCTGCTCACCCTGACATCCACAGCCCAGCACTGTAAGATGGCCCCGGTTGGAAATGCATGGGCTGGCCAAGGCAGGGATGACCTGCAGAGTCCTTTCCCACTGCTCACCTGGGTGCTGATTTCCAGGGGGACAGTCTGGGTCCGGATCCACGTGTGCACCTCTGCAAGCTCCTTCTTCTGCCCGTCTGTAAACCAAGGCTGCTGCTTTTGCATGACTGCCAGCTTCTCCAGATCCTGCTTTAGAACTTCCTCCTTGATTCTGCAGGGAAGAGACACCTGTGAGCACAGCTGTACTACACGAAGCAAGGCAGGCACTGACATTGGGAGAGTCTCTTCATCACAAGCTATAGCTGAAGCCCAGACAGCATCAGCTGTTGAAAGGGAACTGTACTTTGTTACTTATTTGCTTTGTAAGGCTGCTTTCAGCACTGGGCTAACAGTCTGGGGGTTTGTTTGCTGCTGGCTTTGTTGGGAATTTTTGGTTGTTTGGTGCGGGGGTTTTTTTGTTTTGTTTTATGGCCTTATGTGGTGCTTTTTAAAATGTGGAATCCAATTACAAATTATACAAAAGCTAATTGCAAGCAACTTGCAAATAACCTGTACTTTTACCCCCTTATGCATTCCAAGTACAGGACAATAACCAATCCCATTAATACTTCAGCAAAAAAAGGTCACATGTTACCTTATTTTAAATGGTGAGGGGAATAGGGAAAAGATAGACAAAAGTAAGTAAATAATCAGGCCTAAACTGCACAAAAATAATCTAATACACCTTCTTGAAGTTTCATTGGTATGTGTGCTGTTTCCACAGTCTCACTTTAATCCTATCGTTCCATGCACAATTCCAAACTACAAGTCAGAAATTGTTGATGTTTTCCAACCTGTTTGGCATTTGGTAATTCATTAGAACTCGCTCAGGTGTGTGATCCATCATCACCCAGGATGACTCATGTTTCGATTTATAAGCTGTCCCTTTTTCTTCTGCTTCCCGATTCTTCTCTTCTTTGGAAGCTTCAGAAGAATAATTACTGGCAAAATACTTGCTGCTTTTCCCACTACCTGCTGAGAATGACCATGGAAGGAAAAAAAAAAAAAAAAGCAGATGCCTGGAAAATCCCAGTAATTCAGCACAAAAAGTACAACACCACCAATGTATTCTTGCAAGTTACTTCTGTAACACAAACACAAGTATTCCCAGATGATTGCTCTAGCAATTACTACCTACTGAGAATTTGAAGATAAAAGTGCATTCTCTTAAGTTATTCAGGATCTCCAAAGCTCTATTCACTTCTCTCAAAATTAATTGGCTCAACTTCTCTGTTTCTGAGAGGTCCTGCTCTATGCAGATTTACCCTTAGTCACGTAAGATCTAAACCAGTATCTAATGCAGAGAAAAGTGATAATGAGAAAAATGAAAGAGTGACTTCCAGATTAAAGGATCAGCTTCTTAGACACACATTTCCAACTATGGTGACTGAAAAAAACTTGGCTTCAAACACTGAAAGCTGGTGAAAAGCAAAGGCCACGGATCTTCCTACACGGATTACCCATCCCCAATACAGTATCTTGCTATTTATTATATGTTAGAAAGCCATCTAGCACCAAATACCTAAATCTTGGACTTCCCTACCTGTGCCATGACCAGAAGTCTCGTTGAAGCTAGAGCCTAAAGAACCAGATAAAGCTGATCCACTGCCTGATGCTGCTGAACCTGAACCCAACTGTGAGTCCTCGTACAACGAGCGGTCAGGAAATTCAGGAGCAGCACTGTTACCACTATCTTCTGGATCATTATCCTGGAGACAAAAAGCAGATCCAACACATCCACAGAAGTTACATTTAAGTATGCAAAAGGAAATTCGTGCAGTTATTGAATTTGTCACACGGTGACCAAGTTCTCCTATCAATTCAACAGGTTTGGAGTTTCTAGCTCTGAAAATGAGTGGCGGTTTAGAACTCAGGATAACACTCTGCATGGTTGAAAATCAACAATTATCTGAACTCTACTTTACTGGTTTCTGCTGTAGATACTTCCCCACTTTGTCAAGATATTGTACTGTTGCATAAAGTTAACATTTTCTGCTGACAAGACAGAAGGAGTCAGTTCCCTTCACATCCTGTTAGATGGCATGAAGCAGCCATACGCATCAAGCAAAGGTGCACTACAGGGAAAATGAGAGAGTCTTCCCCTGATTCACTAAGCGAAGCAACGGCTTCAGCAGCTCCAGGTACACCAGCTCCCCTTTCAGGACCCTACCCTGCAGTTTCAGCTGATCCAGCCTTTCCAGCCCAATCTGGATTCAGGAGGCAACATTTTTTTCCTTGCCTGCAGAGCTCAGATTCCTGCCTCTGAGTTTACCGCGGAAGTTGGAGAGGCCTTTTCTATGCCCATGTATGGAAACCGACCCACACGGATCCCTGTTCTTCTTTCATTAGCTGCATCCCTGGGAGACAGAGGGAGTAATTAGAAGAGTATCTTCCCTTTGTTTTGGTTCTCCACAGAGACTGTGGGACTGGGTGAAAAAGGATGCAAATTGTGCAGCACTAACCAAGTTCCACATGCATAAAAGCCCCAAACCCCAAATTCTAGCTGACAATTCTATTGAAGAGGCTGCTGCCAAAATGCCAAAGCAGCTTGTGGCAGCCTAAACCAGAAGATCTCACATTTCTGTCATTTACTAAGTGCCAACACTGTACTGGTACAAGTTTCCATAAGCACAAGTATAAACTGCTTTCTCCACCTCCTGTGCTATTTGTGACCTGCAGCCTACATAGCACAGCCAACAGAAAAAGCAGCTAACAAAATCTGTGTCCCTGACACACAGATCATCACCACTGGTTTTGGCAACAGAACACTGTGAAAGACAGTTTCTCCTCTACATGAAAAATCTTTTTTACTTACACATTTATCTTCTGCATGTGGCTTAACATCAGCAGTAACGGAAAGCTCCATAGGTTTTGGCAGCTCTTCTTGAAGTAAATTCAGCTGAAGTGGGGAGCTGCTCCGTGAGCTGCTCAGCAGTAGGGCCTGGTCACACTGGCCCTCTTGCTGGTCCTCCACAGATGAGCGAGGAGAGGCTGGAAAGGGCTGATCCACAGAGTGTGGTGCTACTGGTGATGGAGCACAAGGAGGTGGGGCTGGAGGTAGTGTGGTGCATGGATACAAAGAAGGGGGATAAACACACTGAGGGCTAGGGAAAAACACATGTTGAGGCATCTGAGCATACATGGGGAAACCCTGAAAAAATACAGCCATAAATGTGCCTATGTTTGGGGGATAAAAGACTGGGTATGACTGTGTTCCACAGCTCACTTGTGATGAGGACATGGACTGAGGTGGTAATGAGCGAAGGGCAAGCTCCTCTCCTCCAGAAGAGGCGGGAAAAGTAGACACTGGATCTGAATAGACAGGAAATCCCACAGGAGGATGGACACTACGACTGGAGGAGCTCAGATAGGAGACTTCTGAGGGAGAGAACAACTGTTTCTGATTTGTTCTCTTCTCACATGGAAGACTGTTCCTATTTTTACTAGAAGAGTGGCTATCTGAGCATTGTCTCTGAGGTTTCTGACGCTTGAATTTTCCATGTTTTCCTTTTTTACAGCTAGCTGGGTTCATCTGCTTTGAAGGGGAATCGCCTAAGGAGGAAGAAAAATAAACATATTCACTGAAATGACAGACCTAGGGAAAAAAAAAAAGAGAGAAAAAAAGAGAAAAACACCTAGATAAATGAGTGTGGCTTATTCAGAGAGCTGACTTTCTTCTGGATAATGCTTCCATAAACCAGTGATGGATTTGCTGACATATCTACAATATTTTCCTTCATGTCATCAACTTTCTTATCGATCACTTTGGCTTATCCCAATCAGATCTTTTACGTTCTTTCAAGGGGAGGAAACAAACTCCCTGGGATTCGCAGGGTTTATTGCAATAACTGTCTGCTCTGTGAAAAGTGTAAGATAGCAAGATCCAAAATGGAGCAGGCCTTCTGTGTGGGCAATGCTGCTGTCAAATCTTGGCAATCCAAAGGAAGCATTCTATTGCAGCCACAATAAGACACTCATTAAATTATACAAAGGAGAACCAGACTCCATGGCTAGGTTGGTCTTTGTAAGTCATCTAACAAGTCTTGCTTTATTTCTCAAAGCTGCTGCCTACCTTGGCCACAGGAATGTCTGTTGTTACTTCTGCTTCCTTGCTGAAGGTAAGTCCTAAACGGAGAGAGCAAGACCCTCTGTCGGAACTTGTCAACATAGTTCTGCTCCTCCTTTTGAGTGTGGGCTGACAACGTCTCTTTTGTTAGCCCAACTGGCTTTAAGTCCTCAGGCAGCACTGCGAGACTCTGAGCATTCACAGGAGGCAGCTCAATTTGCTCACTTCCAATGGCAGCATCCTCCATTGTAGTCACTTCTTTGAAGAGGGAAGAAAATAAAATCACTCTTTTCTCTGCCCTTCTGGTGCCAACTCCCACGACACCCAGAGTGTGACACACAAAACAACCTTGTCTGAGCTACTGAGCAGAGGCATGGGGGGAAATCACCCTTTACACTCAAATATAGTTACACGAACATCAACTGAGCAAATTACTTTGCATGGTCTGGAAAACTTCAAATTCACTTTGAAGTTAGAGGCACTTCTTTCTTCATATTTTCTTAGAGCAATAGCAGCTACATACTCATATTTTTGTTTCTTTCTGCATTAAAATGAAGTAACATTGGCTCAATAGTAATTTTTATTTGAATCCTCAATGGCTAAAAGCACATTGTTCTGTTTGAGGTATATGCAATGAAGTTCAAGGGGAAAGGAAACGGTGCAGTCTGTTAAAACTATTTTACTAAAATACTCTCAAAATTTCCAGACTCAAATTCTTCTTCACAGCACCCTGAGAAGTACCTTAATATTTCAGAATTCGCATTCATTGAGGATGTATCTTAAACGGACAAAACTTCCTCACCGTGTACTTCAGGCTGGAAACATTGTGTAAATTTAAATATCAGTCAGTGTTTTGTGAGTGTGAACAGTACCTGATTCAGGGTGTGGGACATGCACTATAGTGCTGCTGTAGCTGCACTGGCTGGTGACAGACATGACACTTGGAGCCTTGTTGGACAGGGTCAGGTCTGCCAGAGGAGCTCCCACCATGCCTGCAGTTGTCTGGTCTTTCAGCGTCTCTTCCAGACCAGCAGATATTGGCGTGTGGGACTCAACTGCTGACAGCATAGCAGTATCTATTGGCAAATGACAAAGTTTCTACATGGAATTCCATTCCAAGCACTATGCTCCCGATTCACCAAGTCTCACTGGTTCAGAAATAACCAGCAACTATGCAGACTATTAAATAAGACAGTCTTATATACTAAAAAAAAATCATTTACATGCCAGTGCAATGGCAGCACATACTAAATGTGGCATAAAATGAGTGAGCAACAGAAGGTTCATTTAACAACAATAAACAAGAGTTCTTTTGATGCATTCTACATTCAAAGACTTAACATTTTATCTTATGTTTAATTGGGAGATCTAGGCAAGTTAAGCAAATATTTACTAAATATTTACTAAAATACTGTTAGCAACACAACAGTTTAAAAGCGGACAAACCTTGGAACACACAACAGGGACATATTAAAAAAACCCAAATCAGTTTGTGGTTCTAATATGATTGTCAGTACACTTTGTGTTACCTTCCAACGCCCTGACTTCCTGCTGACTTTGCTGGACTTGTTTGTCATCTTCTGAAGATGACGATGATGTATTTGCAGAAGATTTACATTTCCTTTTCAATGCTGGAATACTGCAGCTCTCTAGATATCTGAAATGAAAGCATATCACAGGAAGCTCTCTCTACTTTGGGGGGTTTTTTTCTCCATTTGGAGATACAAACATTTGAACAATCCAAACTGGAGATCCAGAGGTTGTTAACTAGTATTTTAAATTCACTGCAGGAAGTTCTGGATACGTATCTGCTTTCCAAGGAGTATTTTAAATAAAATCTATCACTCTTTGAGGGGGGGAAAAAAAAAGAAAGAAGAAAAAAGATTACATTATCCACTGGGTTAAAAAATACTGACATTCTATAAACTATATCAACTTTCTGTTTTATATGGATGTTCTCAGAGTGTGTAATGAGAAGACACTGACATATTATGACCATCAAAATTCACTTTAATTCCTATTGCACCAATGACAAATATCAACAAACGGTTGCAAACAGAATCTTAGGTCCTAAACTTTTCAGTACTGTGTAATTCAGATTGGGCAAGCCATCTCAATGCTCAGAGAGGCAGAAAACTTTACGAACAATCCCAAATTTATTTCATAACTCAAATCCCAGACAGTTTAAGACCAATGCAAACTGCTTGGATATTTACTTTCTACCAATTAAAGTTTTATCACTAAATTTTTTTCACAGTTTATTACCTGATGATACTATCAACACAATTGATCTGCTGATAGGAAGGAAGATGTGGAGTCTTCTTTGGATCATCATAGAATGTGTTGCCTGGTTCTTCTGTGCTATCACCTCTCAGTGTCTGAAGAAAACAGGAAGCAGTGTGCCTCTTCCCTGGAACAGAGGAAACTCTTTAAAGATTCCTCTCAAGGGCAGCTAAATGCTACCCTCACACAGATATATACACACAGATAAATATATACTGGAATCCATATAATGATACAAGGACGTATGGCTTATGACAGCATAGCTCTCATTATGAAGTTATTCTGCATTTTCATCTCAATTTGTATGTTTTGAGGCAAGGGAAGGAGAAGGGGAAAGTGTGCCTGAGAAAACCCAACCCCCCCCACCACCTTAAACATCCATTCAAAAAAGCAAGCAAACACAAATCAGTATATAAAACCCCCTGCTTTTAAATTGTAAATAAAGCTGCAACTAGTATTACTCTTCTTTCAATTTATACATCACAGAATCCATCCTATTATTTAACAGTAATTCACAGCTTTGTACACCATGGGTACACTGGCCAGAGTCCTCTCAATATGGACAGTACAGCCCTCTGGGACAACACCAGCAGATAACTTTAATAGAGAGTATCACAGTACAGAATGTTTTAATACAGATTCGTATGATATCTGAGGGAGCATCCAGGTTTCTCCATATATTTGTGCTACGTATGAACTGTAAATAATGTGCACTAGTATAATATTAAGCACTCAGTAACTAAGCCCCTATTTCAGTGGAGAGTGGGGCCATATTGTGCAGCCTATAATCGCTTCTAAGAGTTCAGGAAAAGTAACCCAGGGGAGCTTCCACACTATGTGCTACAAGCACATGTGCATTTTCACTAAAAATTGTTAAAATATAAAAAAGGACAAGTCTGTTAACCGAGGAAGAGACAGATATGTTCCTTCATATTTCAAGGAGGAGTTAAAACGTTACTGCATCTGCTGAGGTTATTTTTAGGGGTGAGTTGGGGGGGGGCGGGACTTGTTTGTTTGGGTTTTAAACAAAACAAACCTCTTCCCATGTCTAAGCCATCCTAAAAAATGCTATCTAAAGTTCTTCAGCATAACACCAGGTAGCCAAACTCACGGCTACAGATCTACAGGAGTTCATGTTACCTTAAGGATCATAAGTACATTAACTTACCTCCCAGCACTTCGGAGCTCACAGCCTGTTCATTTGCATTCTGTGGCTTGCTCCTTGATGCAATGTACAGCTGCTGCCCCAGGTTCTTTATTCGGTTGACATCTGCACAAACTTGTTGCAATGTCATCTTGAGACAGGCAAAAAATGTGAAGTCAGAATAAAATGAGTACAAAGAGGCCATAGGAAATGACTTGGGTTCTTGTATTCTTCCAATTGAAAGGGAGTAGACTATCAACCTAAGCCTGGTATCCACTGGTATTTGTACACTTAATGAATCCAATTATCATGGTTAATTGAAGTAAATTAACTATGATAAAGCTCAAACAGCCTCAGCATTTGAATGTGTTAATACCCATGCCAAGCCTTGAGAGTGGGAATAAGCTGATGACTTACCCAGGAGCCTCACAAAGAAATTAGGTAATTGCAATGCTTGTTTTAGGACAGCACTGCTTCCACTCTCTTCTATAGCAGTCAGCAATATTAGGAGCAAAAACCAAAAGCCAGCACTCTATAGCTGACCAATTTAGCTTGAATATGGCTTTAGTCTTCCCACTTCAGTAAAATTCATGATGTGAAGTACATATGCACACAGTAAAAATTTTCATTTTTACAGGTGTTATTTTCACTACTCTGCAGGCAATGAAACATTTATAGACTTACCGGTTCCTGTATTTCCTCTGCACAGTTCCCATTGGAGTCACTTGAAGATGCTATGCTGATATAGTGCTCATAAGAGCCACTGCTTCCAAGGCTTCCATAACCACTGGAAACATTGCTATGAACTGGCTGTATGAGAGGAAAAAAAAAATTTAAAAAATCATCCTCTGAGAGAACAAAATGAAGGAAACAACATACTTTGCAACACAGAACTTCAAGTAAACAAAGAATCAAGTGAAAAGTCAGTATTTGTCTGGGCTCTGCCACTTGCATACGAAGAGCTCTCTACCTTGCTTCGAACTGTTTCAAGATGCTGATTTACCTTTCAACATAAAGACTTGGCAAAAAAAGGCAAACTTCTTTTTTTTTTTGCAATGAGGTAGGCCTGTGTCCATGTAGAACTTTCCTCGCAGACCTTTTAAAAGACCATTCTCAAAATAGCCCCCTAATCAGACTCAACTTTCTCTTTAGCCTCTCATTCAGAAGGCCAGCCTGTGTTCCAAAATTCTTTTGTCTTCTTTACCTGCAGAAGCAGTTTGTAAATTTGTCCTTGTAATTCTCTTATCTCTTTCTCCACACTGCTCATTTCTTTACTTCTTGGGGCAAAGACATCTTCATTCAGAGGGCTTCTGGAGAGAGCCAACAATATTTCACTATTCATTGTCATTTGATGAAGAAAAGATAGCTATAAACAGTTAGAACAGATTCTTAATTTATTAGTATTATTTTATTTTGACTGTTCTGCTGAGTCAACACAAAGGAATGTCATCTGTCCCAACAGTTGCTCTGCTGGGGTAGTGGGGGCAGTGCTATGAGAGCAGGGAAGCTCCAGGGAAGTCAATACACCAGCAGAGACACCAGTTAAGGCTGACAAGCATCTACCCCTCTGTCTCCTTCTCTCAGAAGACAAACTCATACCCCATAAAATCTTGTATAAAAGATTACTTTGAAAAGTCAGAAGGCCATCCCCAAAAGCCATTTCCTATAAGAGAAACCAGGTAAGAAGGCAGTCAGTCATATTTTCAAATTTCTTGAAATCTAAAGAGAAACATCTGAAAAATTAACTTGTACATTCAACACTAACTGCATTTTAAAAAGACATTACCTTGGTAAATATTTAAATGCTGTATCAAGTAAATATGTCAAAAGAAAACATGGCAGAAGGTCAATTAATTGGGTTTTTTCTGGTGAGCCAATCATGAATGAATTTTAGGTAATTGTTTCTTAAAGTGATCTAATTTTATGCTGCTTTTTAGCTTTTACTCAAACTGGTACTTTGATTTAAACATGTCCACTGTCACGGTATTTGGACACCAACTATATACAAAAACCTGCTAAAATAAAAAGTTGGCTTTGCCTTTTACTTCGAAGTAATTCACTTATTTTCACACTTAATAAACAAGACTAATGCTGTTCAGAAGGAATGGGCTGAAGACAGATGCTAGGCAGTTGTCACATCTGCAAGAGCACATTATGTCTCTAGTTCAGTACTTAGACTGTTTTGTTTTGCAGAGTAATCAATGAAAAGCACTTTATTTGATCAATTCTACAACCAACTTACGTCCGGACTTTGTGTCGGCCAATGATGAACACAACTTTCCTGCTCCAAGGATTCACAAAACTGGACCAGCTGGTGTCCAGTATGACATAATCCCCATTTTGAGTACAAAATCTAATAGGTAAATGTTCAAAAGGGGGTTGGCCAGCAAATTTCAGTACTGAAAGAAAAACACAATCAAGAAACAAGGTTTAGCTTACGTTATGACACAGTAGTGCAAGCACAAACACTAACGACTGGGGTTCTTAAAACTTTGGTATTGAATTTGCTTTGATATCAAACTGACTGAATTAATTAATTAGTTAATTTTTGTCTAGACTGCAGATCAGTCACATGTTAAGCAATGTGATAAGGAAAGAATCATAAACCAACAGAAATTCCTCTAAAAGCAGCTCTTACTTTTCCGGTGAATAGTGATCATCAAAGGACGATCTTCTGGGTGCAAATACATCAGTATGGATGTTCCAATTAAATCCTGAGGTAAGTAACCCAACAAAGGCACTGCTCTGAAACCCAAACACATTAGCACAGGTTATAATATAGTTTTGACTACTTACATCCTTAACCCTTTGCTGGTCAGTGACATGCCCATGCACGATCTACAGTGAAATAAACCAGGGCTACAGAACATTTCCCAACCCATCTCATAATCCTGCACCGTGATATTGACACAAATGCCCAGGACAAACATTTCTGTGTCTGGAGATTTAACAGATATTCACATTTGCAGGCAGTTTTGTGCTTGTCTACATGCAAAGGGAAAAAAAAGGGATCTTGAAGACAACAGGTCATAGGCAAAATGTCAGTAACTATGCTCGTTTTCTACTCTTGGTGCTATCACAGCTCCCCATTGCCTTGGGTAAGGAAAACTGACTGCAGTTTTGTTAAACGTGTTTTAAATCAACAAAGGAGACTGCATCTGTGGAGTGTGAGATGTTTTCCATGAGTAGACTAACACAAAACTGTTTTGTTTAATTAAATATTGCCAATTGCACAGTTCAGCCACTTGGGTCTCCGGCTGTATCACCAAGGGATTTTTTTCTACCTCTCCATACATACTTTCACAGGTCTTAAGAACTCAAATCTCTCACCTGTCATCTATGTCCAGAAAAACACATCCAGGGGTGTGAGTGGTGGTGAATATTCTTTTATCCATAGGAATTCGAGGAGCTAATAGAAACAAAATATGCACTAAGAAAACTTAGGCATTACTTCAGCTCGATATTTACTGGCCCCTGAACTTTATAATTGTTCAACGCTTTCTGATCAATAACTCATAGAAGCATTACAGATTTTTAGCTACTACAGACTTCTCTCAACAATAAAAATAATGAGTAGAGGTCAAATGCTCTGGGGCCTGGCAAAGGCAGCACAGATGTTCTGGATTCGCACGCACGCACACACAAGCTGCAACTTACACAGGCGAGACTACCCAAGCACAGGTTCTAAACAGAGGAAGAAGACTTTCATACATTGCATTTTTCTATTAGCTTGGGCTTTTTTCCATTGGAGCCTCCTGACTTGCCTTCATATCCAGAGTGGATTTTTTCAGCCAAAGCTAAACAGCAGGACTCTGCATCCACACGGACAGAAGTACACACGTGGACCAAGTACGGGGTGATTCGGAAGGGGTAACAACGCGCTTCTTGTTCTTGATCTTTGCCACCCCTGAGGAAAAGCAAAAGGGATTAACACACTGGTTTCAAGACTCACGTACTGTGTGCCAGGGCTGAGAGCCCTGCCCAGAGAAGTTATGCTGAGCACACAAACCCAAATAATCAGGTCCTATGCACACTCCCTTGAGATCCAAGGTCAACACACTCAGCAAAACTGACCTCCCTCCTGTTAAAGTCGAGTAGGTGTTTTGTCTCCAACGCCTACATTCAGATGTTGTCTAGAAATACCCTTACTCTAATGGTTAAATACTACCTTCTAATTCTCAGTCCAAGCATATTCACAAGAACGACTCATTTGGTTTTGTGTTCTCCATCAACATAAACAGTGCTTTTTCTGCTTGTTGTTTATTCTGTACCATTTTAGGGAAAAAAAAATCTGTCTCCCTCAAGTTTAGTTTCACAGACCTACATAAGTAAGACTCCTCCAGCCTTGGTTCACTGTTGTTGTTTTTTGATTGTCCTCCGTAAGAATTTGTCTTCCTAGAACATGTGTGAACAGTTCTTGATCTTAACCAAGGCTTTGCAATAGCGGCAATAACAATTGGCACTTTCTATTGCAAGAGCTTTTTCATTTTTCCTAATTTCAGTATCTTACTCAGCTCTTACAGAAAGAATTGAGATGAATTTTTTTGAGATTATCACTTACACTAGAAGTTACTTTCTTATTCCACACTTGGTTTTGTAAAATGTTTCTAGAGAGAAGCACGCATCATAAAAACTACTTCTGACACTTCTGCCTTTGGGAAAACAAAAGATACAAATAGAAATTGGATACAGCAGAAGTCTAACTCACAAAAAACCATTTTCTTACTTAAGCCTAGAGTGTGTGCTTGTGAAAAAATATTTTTACTCATAAAGCCAACATAATCAAAAGATCTGTTACATAAGGGAAGCAGAGACCGATGTTGTACAAAAACATGGAGAAAAACTGTTGCAAAATGTTTCTGTATCCAACAGTTCCCCCAGCCTAACATTGCTATCAGTCCTGCTATATTTATTTCAGGTGCCCTTACACAGTTCAAGAGACAAAGGTGATTTAAGAGCTCAGGTTTTTGAAACACACATGAATGAATCAATCATCAACTGAAAGACGGAGTAAGTGTCGTATCTGCTCAGAAGTAAACAGTTCTTACTGAAACCAAGAGATCACCTGAGTTTGGAATAGAACTGCACTGAAGACTGAAGGCCAACCTCATTTTTTTTTCCTCTTTTAGTTCTAAGATTAGCCAGGTATCAAGCAACAAACAGCATTCATAACAGCGGCAAGTCAGGCCTCACAAGTCTCAGTAGTCAGGCTTCACACTGGGACTCAGGTGACCTGAGTTTCTGTCAAGGCTTCTGTCACAAACTCTCAAGCAAAACACTCTTTGCCTCCACTTTCAAACAGTAAAAGGGGGAGCAGCAATTTTTCACAAGATTATTCTCCTGTATGACAGAACTGAAGGAAATCGATAGGTCCAAGAGAAAAATGTATAAACAGTTTTCCTTCTGTCCCCGCGCAAGTTTATGCATCACTCGGGGAAAGACGCTCAAAATGTCCTACTGGATACCAATATTAAACACAGTAAGTCCATTTTTGATGGAGTTTCAGGAGCTCACACTGGTCAGCTGTAACAATAGAACAGTTTCTGCCTAATACTGTACCCCTTGTCAGCCTTCACAAAAATAAAACTAAAATAATGCACTTACCTGATCCTGCAGAAAAAGGATTTCACCTGGGCATATTCATATGGAGAAGCTAGTAAGATGAACACATTGAAACTATCAGTTAATATCCTTAAAAAGGTCACACCTATCAGAACTATGTTAAACTCTGCGTTCTCCAGACTTTCTGAGCAAGACTGAAGTCTCACAACCTACTCTTTATTAGCTACTGAATTGTCTGTTCAGCAGTCTGCTCCCACCTCAAGTGTTATTTCTCCTCTCTAGTCCACTCACCCTTAGAGAAATGGCTGACCTGGAACTAAATTCAGAAGAAATACATATGACTTGAAAAAAAGGAAACAAACAAACCAACCCACCCACCAAAAAAACCCCAACTTTCTCCAGTGCATCACTGTGCAAAGGAAAGGTGCTATTTCCTGGCTTTATGAGCCAAGTACCAAAAACCATATACGGACAAGAAAACCACAACTCCACTGGGGTGCCACTGCTCTGCTGGGTAGGCACATCACTGGCATCCAAGTTGTGGAATCCCCGGCATTCAAAACCTCCAGATGTCTCGCATCCTTTGACACCAAGGACTTTGGACTTCTCAGAACTGATGCCAGAACAGCCCCATGTCAAGGTGGGCAAAAGACACACCCTTGGCCTGCAAGCTACATTTGAACTGCTCACAAATAACACAGGACTCAAAAGTCTGAGTTTAGACGCATCCAGCACTAAATAGCAAATGGCTTAAAACTTAGGTTTGGTGAGCTATGTTCACAGCAGACAGCGAGTGGACCATACAGACAAAGCACCTAAGCAACCATAGGGTATAGATTAAACAACTTCAAACTCACAATCAGACTTATTTTCTTTTCAAAAAGCTGCAGTATTTGGAATGAGTAAGATGGTACACAAACCAATGAAGTATCTGCCTTTTATTTACCCCAAGTAAGAGTTAAGCCTTTACAACACTACCTAGGACTGGTCCCACAGCCACTACAGCTTTCAAAGTGGAAAGGAACAAATGATGCTGATGCATATTGCTAGCATAAGCATTTAAAACAAACTACTAGTCTGTCCTCATTCTACAAAGATAGAAAGACACACAGAGCATTTAAGAGCATTGCCAAATCCCACCTGTTTGACTTTCCATGTTCCAAAGGGGCAAGTGAGACTGATCGGTGTGCGTGTAGAACACACTCACATCCTGAGGGACAAGCAACTCCACAAACCGGGAAGAGTCCAACACTTTCTTCTTACAGTTCAGAATAGATGCTGCCTGCTCAGAAATATGCACTATGCGTCCAGACAGCAAGGAAAATACAGCCACAAACGTGTCCTGGAAAACAAACATTAAAGGCAATGGTCACTTCAAACACGGTAGTGATAAGAGAAGGATAAAGCAAAACACCCCCAAAACAAACCAACTAACCCCAAACCACCACACACCTCAGGCTGAGGTTCAAAAATATCTTAGGTAGTGTGTGATCTACTACACTCTCCAGTGCTACAGCAGTGTACTCAAGATTTACAAACACTAGTAAGACTGCATTAGTCTTTTCAAAACAGATTAATGCTTGCCTTTGCTCAGAATGAATGGCTATCACTCCACACACTCCTCCACAAATTTCAGAGGATTCATCACAATTCCACACACAAAAACATTCTGAGAGCTTTCCAATATTTTTTTGTATTCTTTCAAGCATTTGCAGTATTTTTGATATAACAACCAACAGAACTGAATTTCAAGAAATATTATTTTCTTTAAAGCAGAGCCAAAAAGCATGACATAGATAGCAAAACCAGAAAAAAAAATTAAATGCAGAGTACAAGTAGAAACCAAAAGTCCCTCACAACTACGGATCTGATTGTTTTTAAAAACTTTCTGCTATCTCAAGAGATTATTCTGCTATAAATGAATTCTCAAAGAGCTATTTGCTGCTTCTGGGCAAAAAAAAAAAAAAACAGAAGAAAGTAAAAAGTATTTCTTCACTCACTATCATTGGGTACTCTGACACAGCACAGATAAGAAGTAGTCTTGATTTATCTTTAAAAACTTGAAGGTCTGTCTGGCTAAAACTTAAAGGACCTTCAATTTTACACATTCTATTTCCACAAAACAATGCTGGGAGACTAAAATTAGCGAAACTGAATTAACTCCTTGATTGTGCCTGAATTCTTACAGTGTTTTTTGGAGTGTGTTCAGATGCAACTGCCACCAACTCTTCTATGCTGTATGTCACCACATCTGTCTGAAACACTCTTCGGTCATTCAGAGCCTGGAAAAAGTCATTGTTTGCTAATTGAAGAAAAAAAAAAACAAAACAGAAAAAGCAAAACAAACACAAGGAAGTCAGTAAGGAGACTACTTTGAAAGTATTTCTTACAGCCCTTGTACTTTTGTCATCTTTTTGGTGAAGTCCGAGGTGAGATGAGGAAGGTCTGTGTAGTGACAAAGGGAAAAGGAATACTGATTATACTACTGGAGTAACCTCAATTTGTTACAGAAAACAAGCATGAGGAAGTAGTACAATTTTAGCTACTTAGTTCTGTTGGAAAACACTAACTATCCAATAATTTTTCAGAGTGGGATGGGAATACTGTTTTCTCAATATACATAGAAAGTTACTATTAGGCACCTCTTAGCTATGGGACTCTGAAGAAAAGAGAAGCAGTAGGGGGATATCTCAATAGAAAAGATAACATGACTGTTTACCAAAAAAAATGGCAACAAAACCACAGTGCTTCAGAAAGTCAACTCTTTTCAGGATAACTAGAATGCATTCTTTTAATGCTACTTGTTGCCAGGCACATCTATTGAAACCATGCTGCTGTTCTTTTTTCTCCACACATACCTTGGACCTGCTGGACACATTGCAAGGCATAGTTGAGAGCACTGATGGTACTGGGCTTGTTGGAACTCCTTTTCTCTTCAGGCAAACACCTTTTCATTTCTTGGATCATCATCATCATATCTCTGTGGGACTGGCTCCAATTCAGCTGCTCACTATAGAACACAGGTTAAACTTTACCAGAGAATTCTGGTATAGGAGATGTTTTCCTATCACCCAGTTAAAATTATTCCCTAAATTAACATTTTATGGGAATGGCTGCAGAGTCACACAATATCCAGAAATGTCCTAATGCTCATTCGCTAAATTTCCTCGTGTCTTTCTCACTTATTTGCAATTGAAGCTTTTCTCCTCTACTTCCTCCTTCGCAGCTCCAATGTCATGGATGGCAAAGTCATATCAAAACCACTCTGCTTGCTAAGATGCTTAGCAACTAAAAATAAGCTGATGTTTACTCTAGATTTTCTAAATATCACTGGTATTAAAATCATTAATAAATGCTGATTCTTGATCTCTCAAAGTTTTTCTAGCCTTGAAGGCTGCACCTAGTTATAAGCATCTCAGGGAACCATGATGTCCTCAAAATACATCTGATGCAAAGATTTCATTCCTCATGACTTCAGAGTCTTCATCATACTTTTCAGCTCTTGACTTCAACAGCTGAAGAACTGTTAACAGATAAAATCTCCCTCTCCTTTGCTTATTTCGCTGACTAAAAAAATAACCAGTCAATATGCTCAAACCACAGATTTTAATCCTACAGATGAGATACGAACACCATTTTTTCAGTAACTTTTGTCCATTTGACATTGTTACTAGTACTGTACTCTTACTGTAGAAACCATTACATAAGTGTAAGTATTGCGTGGTAACTTTACATGCCTGTTCAACGCTGCATACATTATAGCTCCTGAACTTTTTTTTTCATTAAAAAAATAAATTACTGAATTTCTGAACTTTCACGAAAAACGTTGTTTCAGTAATTTCTGCTTCGGTACTGCTAAACAGTCTTTAGCTGAAGTACACATATAAGCTACCCAAGGGTCGCTGACGTGTGCGGCTCAGCCGATCTCAGAATGAGGCACAGCTTATGGGAGCCGCGAGCAGCTCCACGCTCGCCTCACCTGCACACGCCCGTGACCCCCCGGGATCCCGCAGTGACAGGGCCCGAGCTGCGCTCCGGGTCCCCGCTCCCCGCCCGCCCCCGCCGAGCACATCCCCGCGCGCTGCCCAGGTACCTGTTGGCTTTGCCGGCGGCCGAGCCGCCGCTGGACTCGGGGCTGTGCAGCTCGGTCCCGCTCGGCCCGGAGCGCCCCGTCCCGCCGGGGCCGCTTCCCGCGCACGCCGCGCACCGAGC
>VZRV01003565.1:1087907-1124584 GCA_013398115.1 Falcunculus frontatus | reverse complement strand
CACACACGGACACAGACACACTGACACACGGACACATAGACAGACGTACACACACACGGACAGACACACTGGCACACGGACAGACAGACGTACACACACACACACACGGACACACACGGACACAGAGACACGTTTATTTCGTGCTGTTGTCACTCGTGTCCGCGCTCCGCGCAGCGCCCGAGGGCGGGCCGGGGGTGTCCCTGTCCTTGTCCCTGTCCCCCGCCCTGGCTCCAGGGGCGCCCGGCGGCTCCCCGCGCTCGCTGCCCCGACTGGAGCCGATGCTGCCCCGACACCCGCACGGCGCTGTCGCTGCTGTCGGTGACCAGAGCAGGGCCCCCGGTCACACACCGGGGTTCGGCTGCTGCTGGCGGTGCTCCCGTGGGAGTCCCGGGGCTACAAGGCCAGGGAACATCACCCTCCGCAAGGCACCGGTGGGAGGGAGGCACTGGCTGCCTTTGCACCACGTGTCCTGATTTCTCTTTCCTTTTTTTTCCCCTCATTAAACTTTATGTCACCCCAGGCATTCTTTTCCCTCGAGTTTGGTCTTCCAGTTCTCTCCCGCCATGCCCCTGGGGATAAGGGAGGAGGTGGGGGAGTGAGGACACAGCTGGCGGGTGTCTGTCTGCTTTCAGTACGTGGTCAACCCGCCCCGACTGTAAAGAACCCAGCGATTAACAGCCATGTAAAATGGAAAAATGGGAGGAAATGGGAGAGCAATTCGGAGAGTTAAATGCTGATTTATTCTTAAACAGAAACGTAATTAAACTTTCTCTGCAGTCAAGAAACTCTCCTAATGAAATCTCATCTTCTGTTGTGAAGCTGAGTTTTGGAAGAGCTTACTCATAATGGTACTAACACAGTCTCAGACAGACCAGATGATTAATTTTTTAAACCCGGTTTTGGGTTTTGCCTGATGGGCCGGCCTTGTAGTCTGGTACAAGTTTCATTCTTGAGGACCAGTTCATGTAAGTTACATATCTGATTAGTGCAACAGTGATTGTGGCTCTTAGGTTTCTGCATCAGCAGCCCCCTTGAATTCTGCCATTTGACTCTGCCTTGTGTACACTGTAGGATTAAACATTTTGCTACCAGGTCCTCGCTGCCCCGAATGAAAAACCCTGGATGTGATTGTCCACTGAAGAGGAACTGCAAACAAAGCTCTGGGGGCTGCACCTGCTCAGGGGCAGGCTGTGGACTGTCACACTATAACCCGTAAGAAATCAGATGTAATATACTTACAAGCAGGTCATGTACAGCAGAAACATTTTTTTGTGGTTTCTCACAGTGACTAAAGGACTACTTCGCTCTCAAAGTAGGATGGAAGAGATGTGTTCAGAAGAAGGCACACACTTTGTATGGGGAAATTTTCTTTTTTAATTTACAGCAGAAAGAATATAAAGCATTCAGAAAACATTTTCCATATTTTAAGGGCAATTCAAAACATTTTGCATGGTTCCAGCAGCTGAGTTCTTCAACAGATCCATTGATTCAGTGATGCTTTACATGCACAGTTACAAAAATAAAACTTACAAAAGAGAAGACATCTATACTAGTTTTACATGCAAGTCTTGGGGACCCCCCATTGGGCACCAGCTATTGTGTGGAACTGCCATAAGCGTGCAACCAGAGAGGGGGTTCATGTTATATTCTGTATTTCTTTCACACAGTATTACTGCTGTCGAATGTGTTTCACAAAGGAGCGATTCTATTATCAGAAGACAGAAGATCTGGCTCCTGGCACTTGGGAATTCAAATTTTCCTAGAAAGCTGCACTTACTTATCTTAGGTGAAAATGTTAAGTTCCACAACCAAGAAGAGGGTTCGAAGAATCACTTCACTGCGGGGGAGTGCTCCTCCCTCCCCAGTGACACACTGAAGGGTTACGGCCCGACACAACAAAGCACTTGGGAGCTGCACCTGGCTTCAAGCATGCCAGGAGTCCTGGAGCCGTGCTGCAGAACTGCCTGCATGTTTAACAGCCAGCACAGGCTTAAACGTTTGGCTGAAGCAGGATCTAGATTAGTAGATACACCACCAGGCCCATGGATCTGGAAGAGTAATTTGAAATAGCTCTGTATATTACTGAATCATTTTCTGTAAAGACAAGGAGTTAAAACATTTCCACTGAGGTCACTACTCTTGTTAGGAACGGATCAATTCTATATTGTCACGGATTGGTTAATGGGTGCAATATTTCAGTTTCAAAATGTCAAGAGTTCTTCCAGTACTGATACAGAGCATTTCCAATTCATTCCAAAGGAGATTCTTCAGCGTCTCCTGTTCTGTTTTGGCGTGAGAGGAAAATTTGATGGTTAAGGTTCCAATTGCAGACAGTAAATCGAGGCTACGAGGCTGCCCACAGGCACAGTGCGAGCGCCAGGCCATTTGTTTCGCCTTTTTCCCTTTTTTTTTTAAAATTGAATCAGGTCATAAAGCAGCAGTTCAGAAATGTACAAGAGAATTCTGATAATGAGCTATAGCACATCTACTGTAATTCAATGCTGGCAGTGAAAAGAAGTAATTAAAAACAGGTACAATTATAGAAAAGGCACCAAGAGCACTGACCCCAGTTTTTTTGCCACAATCTTTGTTTTTACTCTTCTTTTAAAGACACCAGTTTCAAAGCTTCTTATGTGTGAATATTTTTTGGCTTCACAACAAGCCTTGCGTTTAAACGTTGCAGTTGGTGGCCGGGATCAAGCAAGAACAACTATTCCAAAACTAACAATCTCAAATTTACACAAGTTCATTCAGGAATTTTAAACTGCCACGAGCGAGACAAACAGACAGGAGCAGTTTCTGATCTCAGACACATGTACGTGACCCACAAGTAATGACACGGACTTCAGGAGTTTCTTCCCTTACATTCCTGTGTAATGAAGATCAGAACTGGTTCCCATTGTTGAGAATCCGCGACAGTTTTAAATTAGTAGTTCAATTTAAAAAAAATCTAATTTCTTTGGCTCCTCACTATGTGGAAATAGCAATATACCATGACACCCCTACAGGATCAGTTTGCATCTTTTTTTTAAGTTTTACTTAATTTTTTAAAATTTTTTGTGCAATTTTTATTACATTTTCTGACTTCCAGCAGGAGATATGAAAATGTGAAACATATTTTCTACTTTCGTACTATTTATTTATTTTTTTCATTTTACGTTCATTCTAAGTGTTCTTTATTGGAGTGAGTGTATGGTGTTAAGCTAGATACGGTTTTTGTACTCTTATGATTATCTGCTTTGCAAAAGTAACTTAATTTTCTTAAGCAATATTAGCATTCACATTACTTGGCACCATTGGAAAAAAAAAAAAAGAAAAAAAAAAGACGGGGGTAAAAAAAAAGAAGGAAGGAATACATAAATTAAACCCAACTGAACCAAACTCCTGGTAGCCAAAATCAAATGTAAACATATCCTTTTTTTTTTTTTTTTTTTTTTTTTTAAAGTAATGTTGCTCTGCCTTTTTTTCCTAAGTCTAAATACAGTAGCTCTTTTTTTGCCATTTAGTCATGCTTTAGCAAAAATGTTCTTCTAAAGAACATTTAAAATAAAGTTTCTTATAGTGAAATAAAGTTTTTGTTTCATTTTACAGACCATAGCCACTAATGCTTTGCTTTGTTCATTTCTTTTTCTTGAGTTCATGCACATATCTCTTTAATATATACAATATGTACAAACAATACATCCACACTCTTCTCGTTCATTCAGACAAAACTATACAAATAATAATTTTATCTTGCCAAGTTATTGACCCTTTGTGAATAAAATATTTAGTAATTAATCAATATATTCCCTTTCAAATATTTTTTTCTCATTTTCCATTTCTACCTTCTATATATACAGAAACTGCCCAGATTCTGATGAAGTAGCCAAAATAAGAAATTTACTGGCCAGAATGCAGCACCACTGATCTTTAGGTGGCATAAAATGTCCAGGCAACATATGTACGTGACTGCAAAATGACAAGAGGTTTGACAAGTACATAAGAGAAAAAGCTACATGTTTTACAAATTATTTAAGAACTTAATTAAAACAATAGTACATGAAGGTAAGGCTAGAAAATAAAGTGCTGAATATGAGAGAAAGTACATGACAGTTGATATGTTTGCAGGTTCTAGTAAAAATACAAAAAAAAAAAGTGTAAAACTTGCTTAAGCTGCTCTCTCCGTTCCTCATGCAATACCCGTGTCTCTCATACACCAACCCCTCCTGTAAGTTCCCACGGGATGTATTAAAAACCTGCAGATTTAAAAAGTTGCATTAAGTGTGCTGTAGAGGTTTAAATAAAACACAAAGGACAGGAGTGCGAAGGAAATGAGGATGCATGGACCCAATAAAGATGTACTGATCTAAGCCCCTCCACTGAGACTCTCAAAGCTTCAGTTTCTTGGAGATGACTGACAGGTGCAGGAACAGCATTCTTGTGTTGCTTGTGCATTCCCACCTTTTCTGAACAATATTTTTGGTATAATATTTGTACAGTTCCACATGTTGTTTAATACAGCCCTATATGAAAAGGATAATTAATCGCTTCTTCCTTCCTTCTCGGAGAATGAAGCAACTCACGATTTCCTCCTGGTGTCTTGTTTTCCCCACGATCCAACAGAAGATTGAGTTCCAAGATGTCTTGCTGAACAAATTAAAAGTTGTCCATGAAAGTGCAAATGCAATGACCAAAACATTACTGTTAAAATCCTGCAGCTGGTATTTCCAGAACTGCAGTGGGTATTTTTGTCGTTGTTGCATGTCTCTGCTAAAAACAGAAAATGAAAACAGTCTGAAAAGCAATGTCACATTGCTACGGGATGCTGCTGCGTATCTTCAAGTTCCTTGGCCTTTTTCAATTCTTTCACTCTGAAAAAACAAAGAGCAGCTATGTAACACTTCTATTACAAATCTCTTGAAGACAGAACAATCAAAAGGATTCATCACTCCAACCTCCCGTGCAGAAGAGGCAGCTCCCAGAGACATGACAGGAGGGTAACACCTTCCCAACACCATAAACAGTTGGAAGCGCAAGAACGGGCCAGGGGAGATCCCAGACAAACACCTTTGGAGAGACACTTGGTTCCAGCTACTGTTTTCCTCCAGTGCTGGCAACTACAGCTGGGCTTCGTTCTGGTGTTGGCCTCATTGCTTGAGCTCTCCTGGGCTGCTGTTCACTGCCTGACCCTGCCAGTGCTTCCTATTTGTCATGGCAAAGGGGCTGTGCAGTGCTGAGCCCTTTTCCCCACACAGTGCTGAGGCAGAGACAGCACAGTGGGGGAAAATCAGTCTGTCCAGCTTGGAAAGGAAGCCTGGGGTTGATACAAGAATTTAGCGTAAGAAAGTGTTTATGTGCAAGCAGAAGAACCGGTATGGGTGTGAAGAAAGGTATTTTGTTTCACAAGTACTCCAGCTGCTGGTGCCTGTATGTTCTGTACCATGCTGTTGGCAGTGTGTTTGTGTGTTTTCCCAGCAGTACAGGATGCTGGATGCTGTGTGCCAAGGGAGATGAACCTACACTGTGGAATTCACTCTTCCTAGATGTGGCCTCATGCCCCAGTTCTCAACTCTCTCAAATGCATGCCATACATTACCTCCTCTAACCCATCAGCACAAGAACTAAACCATCGCTGAAAGCTGAGAAAGTTAAAAATTAAATTAAAGGATGAAGAGAAGGGAATAATTTCAATCCCCTCGAGTGAAACAGTGCTCTGCACTGGAGCTGGGCAGCAGCAAACCCTCTGCTCAGGCTGGGAACGTGGCTGTGTCAGTGCAGGCTCCCTGCAAAGGAGCCAGACCAAATCCAGAGGTATTCCCATGCTGCCCCTAAACCCAAAGGTGTCCAGCTGTGCTTGGGGCTGGCTCTGCCTCTGCTTGCAGAGAGTTCCTCTGCAGTGAGATCCCTTTGCCACCTGCCTCTATGTGTCTTCCCTCTGCTCCTGCAAGGGGAAGTCCCCTGCAAAAGGAGCAGATTACAGCTTAAAAAAAAAGGTGATCTAGCTAAGCATGTACAGGCTCAAGTGCTCACGTGATGTTGCAAAAACTTGAAAGGACAAATAACAAAGGTGTAGTACAAAAAATAGTGTAAGAGATGCAAATCTGTGTAATGCAACCAGCTGCAAGTGAAAGAATTTAACAAAGCCCAAGTAAATAAAAGTAATAAAACATGTCAGGAGAGCTGAGCAGCAGCAGTGACAGTTTGTAGCTACTGTGCGTAGACTTACACCCACACATCTTCTTTTGGCTCTTGCACCAGCCTGCTAATATAAGGATACAATGAAGGCTATAAATTGATCTCTATAAATACACCTCCATTTCACCATTTTATTTATTCATTTTTCTGCATGTACTATTAGTCAGAACCACAGTGAAAAGGGAGCTGGCTGCTTTTACCTCTGTTTTAGCTGACTCAAAGCTCTAGCACTCAAATGCATTCTCAGTATTTGTGAAATGTGGCCAACAGGGGTCAAATCAGACTAACCTGTATGCAGGTTAGACCTTTGTTAATTATCTTAATTCCACTGCTGGAGAGTATCATGTATGGAAAGACAGAGGGCTCTGCTAGTCCAAATGCACACAGTGTGTTCAGAGTCTGAAGGCCACTGCTGAAGGGGCCCTGGCATTCCTGAAATCCAAGCCCAGCACAGGAGCCCAGAAGGCTCTCCCAGCTGCCAAGCAGTGCTCTGGTCCCCAGGCTGAGGAAGGCACAAGGCAGCCAACAGCACCAGGGGTTCTCAGTTCCTACTTGGACAGTGCCCGACTGCCTGTTACAACATTACAGAGAAATCTTCTACAGATTTTGGCTCTACACAAGCTGGTGTCTAAAAGAGCCTGTTGACATCAAGACAGTGGAGGCTTCAGCACTGCACAGAAGGCAGCAACAAGCCTCTACTCAGGCTGACAGCCTGAGTTCTATCTAATTTCATTGGGGTTCTTCATGCTGGGTACAGTCAGATCCCCTTTTCATTGCAGGAAACACAAGGGCTGGCACAGTAAGCCAAAACCAGTCACAAACGACAAGCTACTCAGCTTCAGTATATCTAGTTTTATTTTCTTGGAGCACAAAAGCAGTATCTCCCTTGAATTTATAAGCAATATTTCTAATAGAAATATTAGAAGCAGGAGAACCAAAATCCCTGGTGCTGTGCCAGAAAAGGTGTTGTGCCTCTGTGCAATGGACAGCTTTTAAGGCTTAGATTCTGTGTTTGAGATACCATCAATTAATGCATGATTTGCAGTGCAACTTCCAAGTGTTTTCTGTTGCACTTCAGTACTGTAATGTAAAATTAACCTGTTATTATCGATCTCTCACTGAGAACATGCACATTAAATAAGCTGGTGGCTCTTCCACTGACACATGCTATTCCTTACTTCAGCACTTCACATGCAAGGGCTACACTAACGAAGCACTTTTGCTGGAAGAATGCAAGACATGCTTTGCTGCAAACTTCAACCTACAGCATGCAATATCTGTACTGGTGCAGAACTATTCCATCTGTTTGCCTGGAACACACATGCCAACAGAAGTCAATTACTGCAGCACTCAGCATTTGCACTAATACAGGTCCTGTTCAGAAACAGAGAATCACAGAATCATCGAATGTAAAGGGTTGGAAGGGACCTTAAAGATCATCTAGCCCCAACTCCCCTGCCATGGGCAGGGACATCTTCCACTACAGCAGGTTGCTCAAGGCCACATCCAGCCTGGCCTTGAACACTTCCAGGGATGGGGCAGCCACAGCTTCTCGGGGCAACTTGTTCCAGTGTCTCATCATCCTCACAAAAAAGATATCCTAATAGCTAACCTGAAGTTCCCCTCTTTCAATTTGTATCAATTACTCCTCCTCCTATCACTATAGTTCTGGATAAAGAGTCCCTTTTCAGCTTCCCTGTAGCACCCTTCAGACACTGGAAGGTGCTGTGAGGTCTCCACAGAACCTTTTCTTCTCCAGGCTGAGCAGCCCCAACTTTCTCAGCCTGTCTTCGTAGGGGAGGTGCTCCAGTCCTCTCATCAACTTCATGGCATCCTTTGGACTTGCTCCAACAGTTCCATGTCCTTCTTATGCTGGGGACACCAAAACTGTGTGCAGGACTCTGAAAAGAGCAGAGTAGAGGGGGAGAATCCCCTCCTCCCCATGCTCCTCTGGATGCAGCCTAGGACACAATTGGTTTCTGGACTGGGAGCACTCAGTGCCAGCTCAGTGTGAGTTTTTCATCCACCATGACCCAAGTCTTTCTCCACAGGGCTGTTTTCAATCACTTCTCCCAACCTGTCTGTGTGTGTGGGATTGCCCTGACCCAGGTGTAGGACCTTGCACTTTACTTTGTTGAACTTCCAGAGGTTCACACAGTCCCATCTCTCCAGCCTGTCCAGGTCCCTCTGGATCCATCCCTTCCCTGCAGTCTGTGACTGCAGCACACAGCTCCGTGGTGTCAGCAAACTTGCTGAGGGTGCCCTTGATCCCACTGCCCATGGCACTGATAAAGATGTTGAACAGTACTGGCCCCACTACTGACACCCACTCATCACTGGCCTCCACATGGACCATGAGCCACTGACCACAGCTCTTTGCATGTGGCCATCCAGCCAGTTCTTCATCCACCCAGTGGTCCATCCTCAAAAACGTGTCTCTCCAATTTAGAGACAAGGATGTCATATGGGACAGTGTCCAACACTTTCCTTGGTCAGGGGTGATTTACATCATTTACATGCAGGTGTAATAATTACTGCTGAAAAACACAGACACAAAATAGTACAGAATTTCCCTAAGGGGATAAACTGAAATTTGCCACAGGTACATTACTGAAAGATGCTATTTAGCATGTAATGACTTAAAACAAACTCTGCATTCCACAGCATTTACACACTTAGGCCTCAAGATGACCATCCAAATTCACTAAGTTACCGTATTTTTTTTATTAACTGATCTCTTTGTTCAATGTATGCAATAGTGCATATGTCCCACTGCAGGGGAAGGGCAGGTAGGTACTGTGAGTCCTTTATTCCATTAACACACTGCCTGGTACACATGGAAACTCGCAGTCTGCAGCTGTCAGTCTCTCCTCCTCTCTCCAGAGCTGGCCCTGGGATGCCAGGGAAGTTCTTCCTTCCCCTGGTACCTGGTGGAGGGCAGCCCTGCTCACCATGTGCTCTGTGGCATGCACAGCCACAGTGAACTGAAATACCTCCAAATGTTACCAAAAATGGAACCAATCCGTGGCCAGAGCATCACTGGGGAAGCACTGAGGCGCTGTTGTGAACACCACATTGCTTCCTCAAACCATGATAAACAGGAGGTGCCAGAACCAGTGCACGCATCAAGGTAATCCATTTGCTTTATCTGAAACACTTTGTCAAGAGAATCTAAAACTAACTGTCTTCAACCACTTAATTCTTTCTTGGATAGTCTGTTCTGCAGCCTTTCCTGTGTCTTAGAAGTCCTTTCAGTCTTTTCTTAACTCTTCTTCTCTTGAGTTCCTCACTCAGCGGCACTTTGATTTGATTACAACAATACAAAGTCTCAAGAGCAGGGGCTAGTATTTCCTCTTCATTAATACTCGGTGTAATAAACCCTCAAAATTTTCAACTGCAGTTAAAAAAATACAGGTAGACCAGGAAAGAATTTTGGACAAATTAGGACCCTTGAGAATAGAAATCTTCTGAGTACCTGCTGCTATGAGAGATTTTAAGTGAACAATATAGCACTGCCTTCATGCTACAAGGTAATCTTCTTTGATTAACATTTTTCCACTCTTAACTTAAGGCAGGGGAAGAGAACCAAAGCGTAGCATTTGCAGTTACAAGCATTAATAAAACTGCTCTAAGAAAAAAGAACACTACTGGGATTTATAGAATTGAACAGCAGAAAGAATGCTCTTAGAGAAGATTGGTAGACTTGCAGTGAGACTCGTATTTTTTTAAACAACAGAGGAAATGAGAGCACTGAAAGTGATAGCAGCAGGCCAGGTGCTGCTGGATGGGGTGCAAACCTCTCCAGGGGTCTGCAAGCACTGTCACACTGGCTTGGATCACTTCTGGGAGTGCCTCCCTGAGCTGAATGGGGGCTGGAGTGAGGACAGCTCAAGCGACACCCAGCTGCGACCGGAACGCCCCAGAACGGGAAACAGGACCTGGCTTTTGCAGGTCTCCAAACAAAAAAGCACCATCCTATTCCAGCAGCTCTGAAACCATGCACAAAACCTCAAGGACCGTACATCTGATTCCACACTGATGAAGCCTTGAACAAACACCTCCTCAGTAACATGTTCTCTAGACAGTAAGCGCTCCTAAGGCACAAAGTTATTCCCTCTGCAAGTGCCGAAGAGCAGATGGAAGGAAAAAGCACGTGCAATAGAGATGACCGCTGCTAAGGTGTCTGAAATCACAGCCATGGTGCTGACATACAGAAAGGGAAGAGAAGATGATTTCAAACATGAGCTTTGAACCCTGACTCTTGTGAGATACGTCCTGGTTCCCAAACTGCTCCAGCCAGCCCAAGTTTCTGCCTCTCACACTGTGTTGCTCGTTTGGACACCGTACAGAGGGTGCATCAGTATGTGCTGAAGCAATGTAGAAAGCAACAGCCCCAGCGAGTGGCAGCTCCTCTCCCCGTGCCCTCCCCAGTCCTGTACGAGGTGTCAGCAAATGAACCAGCCCTACTCAGGAAAAGTCACAGCAAACGATGGCTTCATGGGTAAAGCGTAACACAAAGCTGCTTCATCAGAGTGACTCCTCAATGCCCAGCCAGGGAAATGCTGAATGAGTCCGAATGCTGAAGATCAGTTTACAGGACAGGGTGCAAGAGCCAGAGAAAGCTGGCTAGCGAGTTACCTGTTGCTCTGAGAGCTGAAATGGTCTGTGGGATATTTAAGACAAGGGAGATCTTGCCTTTTTCCAGATACCTCATTTAGGCAGCAAAACAAAAAAGACAGAAAGGCCCAATAAGAACGACACCCGAGAGCACGCGGTCTGCAATTTAACACACACATCTGAGCTCCAAATACATTCAGCCCCTGCAAGAGGTAAATGAAAAAAGAAATTACTTTGAAAACTCTTGTTGCAGGTACAGTGACGTATATCCCAATATGACATTTTCACACATCGTCCTGAACTCAAACAAATGGGACTTTCCTACCCCTAGAAATTTTCCCCCATTCTCCATCTTACTAAGAGATGCAAGAAACCAGGTACCTCAATGGTGCTGCACGGCACAGATTAAAACCACATAAAAAATACAAGTCCCAGATGCACAGGAGTAGGAAAAAGTTTGTTGCTAAAATGCCAAAAGAGGGAAGAGTATGCAGAGAACAACAAAACACGGCAGATGTTGTTTATTCAGGTATGAAATGCAGCTGTACTTACCAGAGAACTGACTTCAGATGCTATACACTTACTCCCCAAAACTGGAGAGCAGCATTTAATCAAACCATGAGAACATGGCAGGGTAAGGGGGTCTATTTGTACATGGAAGGTGAATGAAGACAGTTTTTATTACTCATGATCACAGGTAACAAGTGCACTTGTTCCACCCCAGAGAGGACAGAACTTTTGCTGTGGGCAGAAGGTGCCTCACTGGTCACCACCTAGCGATGGGAAAGACTCTCTCCTTGTGATCTGCTCCAGATCACCTCCTGCCAAGGGTAGGGCAGAGAGGGTCACACTGCAAGCAGCTGGGCTATTTGTTCATCTCTACACCAGGACTGGGAGCAAAGCTCTTTTTTGCAGGAGGCTACAGTGGATAGTTTGACTGGTACGCAGGCAAACATTTGTGTAGTGGGGCATGGTGAGTAGCTGAAACCCCCCCACTGAAGCAGATTTCCTTAACTGTTACTTAAAGGCAACAGCAACTGGATAGGGGTTTTTTCCCCTAAAAGATATTTTAATTTCTACTGCAGAAGGATACCAAGTCTTGTCTCACAAGAGTTAGCCAGTAAAATCTCCTGCCTCTCCTTCTTTACTGATCCTGGTGTAATGTCACCCAAATAAACCCAGACAAAAAAAAAATCAATCAATTTGGAAAGATTTTAAAACTGAAACCCAGGAGCAAATGCTGCAACCATTTATCTGCACGCTCCACCAGCACACGTACAGAAAACACCCAGTTTGTGTATCACAGACTGACACATCTGCAGGCATTCCCTCAGCACGAGGGGCTGTGTCAGCCTGTGCACATCAGCAGGCCTGGGAATGCTTTTCATGTGTGTGCACGCCAGCAGCAGACACACACAGGATGCTACCAGAATGCAAAGCAGCAAAGAATGTTTTGCTATTACAGACTTACTTTGGCAGAACAGTAGTCAGTACATTTTGAGATAGCTCACAGTTTACTTTTTCCAGACAGAGAGCTGCCCCACTTCCCCCTCAGTCACACATCACTGGTCATTCCACACAAAACCTGCAAATGCTACCAAACTTCCAGAATCTGCTTCCTGCTAATTTCTCATATGCTGTTACATACACAAAGCCTTACAAGTGCAACAACTGTTTCTCTTCCAATACTGGCCTCTGCTGACAACAGCCCCTGCCCTCAGGGCACATCTGGGCCTTTGCCCTCATTTCATCCAATTCCTACTTCATCTGTTCTTAGTAAGAACTCCAGATTTTAACTTGTAAAAAAACAAGGACAAGCAAAAAAACCAGTAGCAGAGAAGTCACAGTTTGGAAACAAATGTCACTAGCTGCTGCTTCCTTGTTAGCCTAAATAGTTAAACAAATAATGGTGTCTCTAGCAGGCTTAAGCTCAATTCACTCTTGAGTCTTGAAAATTATCTCTGCAATTCCAAGTCAATAAAACTCTGTGATCAACAAAGAAGTTTTCTTTTCAGAACATTACATGTAAGCAGGGGTCCAGGCCACCCCTCCCTTGCTGAAAACAGGAGCAATAAGCACACAAACAGTGATGTTTCTGATGGCAGTTTTTGACAAAAACCCTGCTGCGACCTCTCAGGTGTGAGATGGAACAGAGCAGCCTGCTGGCAGCTGAGGCACATGCCTTGAGAGACCTGCCACAGGAATTCTGCCACTGACACCTAAAGACTTTTAGCTTTTTCATGTATTTGTAGCTTTGCAGATTTTTAATACAGAGTTTTATCGTTTCTAGCACCTTCTTACCCTTTTTAAGGCTTTAGAACAATAGCTAACCCTTTTGAACACATGATGTCACATTCTTGAAATTCTATTTAGTCTTATTTTCAAGAAAATAATTTCTAACAAGGACATCTTGTTTTGCACCAGTGAGAATCAAAACAAGATACAGGGCAAAGAACCTCCTGGAGACACTCCAAGGGGCAGGACCAAGGGTGGGTCAACCAGGGCAACTGTTCTCCTACTCGATGTACCTGCTAGACAGACTAATTAATTAACCCTATAAAAGTTGTAGAAATCCTACACCACATGTTCACATACCTATGTTTTCTGCATCTGAAAACTTTCATTAAAGAACTGCTCTTTATATTACCACTTTAATATTGTTTGGAAAGCTTTTCTTTTGATTCCAGGCAGCACCACCTCTTGCCACCCTGCTGTCACGCAGCCAACCAGCCACTAACGTGACCAAGAACACAGGTGAGTGGGCTCTTCATACTGAGAACGAGACTCCCAAGAGAAGCTCTCTTGGCACTTACTCTAACACAGTTACAGCATCTTCATGTCATTTTTTTTGTTTTCCTTCCCAATATGTGGATTAATAAACGAGAGAAACAGCTGTCAAAAAGCTGGCCCTATAAGGCAATCAGATGTGTAACTTACCAAAGACCAACTTCTAGAAGATAAGCACTGATGCTTAACCACCTTTGGGAGTAAAAAGCAGTGTGAGGAGCTCTTCTGCTTCCATCCGGCTCAGGCAGAAATAAATACCCATTTAGAGCAGGCTGTACCTGTACTGCAGCTTCCTATGATCTACCCTGAATGCTGTTGCAGTCCATGAGAATGGAACTCACTGAGTGTGTGTGAGTGCAGACCCTGTCAAATTCCAACATCTACTCACAGCCATTTTGGATACTGAAAGAATACCCCACCGACAACACCATCTAAGCATGCCCATGATGAATATACATGTCCTTTTTCACACATTCATGCATTGGTAACATCTACTGCAGAGCTCTGTCCTGTTACAAAAGCAGCAGTGTTAGTCATTGCAGTAGGGTTAGTTTATACAGGATTCTCTCATATAATTAATGGAGGTGAAACTTACTGGCATATCTCGGCCGCAGCCCCATGCAAGCAAGCAGAAAGCAAATATATTTAAAATGGAAGAGAGGAACTGGCTAGCAGGCAGCTACACTCACCCTTTTGTACAGCCTATGGTCCACCAGAGGGCTTCAGAGTGCAAAACAATACCAAAGAGCCATTAGACACACGTGGCAATGACCGTACCTTACCCAGAGCTTCACTTCAGGGAGGAGGAGACAGCACTTCTGCTTGCCTGGAGAGAAAGAACCCTTCCCACTCCTGCCTACGGGACTCCTCTTTACCAGGGAAGAGCAGTCCTGTGTTTAGGTGCTTTAGGGCAGAAAGTTATAAGCAAGTAGAAAAAACCCAACACTGTCATCCCCGTGGCATTGCTAGCTGCATCCTGCCTTCCCTTGCAGCAATCATCTCTTTTCCATCTCATTCCAAATGCTACTTCATAGAAAACACTGCAGATCATAATCCCAGCTTAGCAATGGTCTAGATATCCCCCAGAAGAGTAAAAGTTTCCTACAAATCAGAGGAAGAATAGGAAATAGGAGGTTACCTTCTCAGTGCAAGCTGACTGTACCATACATGAATTCAGCTCAGCAAATCCAAAACCATTTGGAGCTCCCAGATTTCCTTGCAGGTCTAGATGTGCCACATCTGGGGATCACTAAGTAGGTGGAGTCTTCCCGAAATCATTAACTATGCAAAGCTTTGTTTCTGCCTCAGGACAGCAAGCCTGGAGGCAGCTCAGCTCACAGGAGGTGTTAGGGGCAAGCTTTAGGCTGGAAGTTAGTCAAGTACAAGCTGACAGGTTTGGGCACCATGGGAAGATGGGTGAAGCTCTCCTGGGAGGCCAGGAAGTTTCTGTTTCTCATTCTCAACAAACAACACTTCTGTGACAAATCATGTTGATACCGTGTTATGCTGATGCATGTTTTTCACCAGATTTTTGAGAATATGGCAATAGATGGGTAAATATGGGGGGTTTTGTTCAAAGTCAAAAGGAACCAATACATGTCTGACGGTCAGAATGACTCCTGCTGATGAATGATCCCTTTTGTCTCCATGACTCCTGAGAATATTCAGCTACTACAACTCCAATATCTTCTCTAAGAGTACATTCAGCTAAAACTTACACCTTTTCTGATATTCATCAACATCTACACATCCACTACTGAGAGCTCCAACTGCAGAACCTCTCATTAACTCTCCCAAAACACCTGAAATACCTTCTGGTCAGGAAACAAACATTAAGTTCAGGAGATCAGGTCATCGAGGTGATCAGAATCACATTTGAGAAATTAAGCCTTTGTGCCAAAAAGTTACTAAGCAAAATAGGACAAGATGACCATTTAAGCTCTTCTGAATGCAAGTAGAGAAAGAGTTCTCATGATTGGCTTAAAGTAGACTCTGATCAATTTTAAACAGGAAAAAAAAACCCATCAAGCAGACAGTTGCCAGGGGAAACCCTGAATACATCTCACCTAAAGGCTACAGAATAAGCTCTTGAGAGTAATTTTTTGGCCCAGCAACAGAATCTGCTCATGGACAAAAACCTAGGTTAAACCATTCAATTTTTTCCAGGTTGAATTTCTGAATTTTAAGAATTTACTGCCTTCTCACTTAGCTCACTCTCCTTACAACAGACTGCAACTGGCTTTTGCAGCTTCTTCCCCCAGCTCTATCAGCTGACAGAAATCTGCTACAAGATCCTGTTTGATGTTCCTGTGCATGCTCTCTTTTCTTTCACTCCCTCAGATTTTCCAAAAATAGTTGTCATTTCTATCCCTTGCACTGACAAGACACTGTGGTTTAACATGTGGCTTCAAAGTGCCATTTTTATACTGCAGAGCATTAACTAACATTAGGTTTTGCTGTTATGGCTCACCCCTGGATGTTCAGGAGCTTGGATGGCTGAAGTGCTTCCTTAATTTCTTGTTTATAGCAGCAGTGGGCTAATTTTGAGCAATACAAGAGGAGACTGCAATGGGATTCCAACAAGCAGAAAGAGTGTGTGGGGCTCTTAGCCCAGGTACCAGTGCCATCCTCATCAGCTGTACCCTGTGTGCCACATTGGACACTGGGAGACTGAAGGGATGTAATTAGGAGGCTTACACAGAGGTGATCTGAAACTTACTTGGCATCCTGAGCTTTATTGCTCTGTCCTTAGAAAGAGGTAAGCAAGGAAAGTCAAGCAGGGAGGAATAATGTCATTATTAAGACACAAAGAAAATTCAGAAAACTTGAGGAAGAGCAGGTGAGAAGGAAGCAATTCTACCTGGTACCCCAGCGCACCTGCACCACAAGGCAGCTCAGAAAGAGGGCTGCAGAGCCAGGTTTGGGAAGGAATGGATGCAGGTGCCCTCACCAGGATATGGCAGTGCCAGGGGAAGCGCAGGGATCTGCCCGTCAGGACAGGGAGCAAAGAAGCAAACAGGTCAGTCTGAGTCAGCTGAGATGCTGGAGCAAGTGAAGCTCTGTTCTATTAAGCAGATGATCTGTATAATTTCCAGTATTATATTTTCCTTTACAGTTGTTTACATAAGCAAAAGGCTTCCAACTTGTCTTCAAAATCCTGCATGGCAAAAAAGCTCTAAGAACCTGATTTGTGCAGAGTTTGTCACTGACTGCAGAGAGCAGAGGGACCAGATCCCTATGTGGTTCCAGCAGCCTGAGGAGCCCGAGGGTCTGCAAGATACTAAAGCAGTGTGACCCCAGGAACACAGATGCAGCTCAAGTACACAGGCAAGAAGTGTACGCTCTGTTGGAAAACGTCTTCCTGCTTGCTGGAGCTTTTTTGGCAAACAGGAGGAAAATGGGGAACGACATCCAAACCTGTCACATTTCTAATCGGTTCTATAAATCTGGTAAATTTATGGATTTTTCAAGCAGATTCTGAATGCTGCTTTTGTCATTTTGGTAATTCTTGCTTTCACTTTTAGCATTTACCAATGCCACAATGCTCCTGTACAAATTTGTCAATTACTAATAACAGTTACATTAACACAGTTTTAAACTCTTACGATTGCTTGGAGAAAGTATGTGACCATAACCCTGTTATCATTTCTATTTTAGAAGGAAAAGGAAAGCAGTTTTTAAACACGGTTAACATCTTCAGTAGAAGCAAGTCACTTTTTCCCTTTGTTGCATCCTAGCCAAGAACCACGGACAAATTCCCAAGCAACCACAACCGGTAACAAAGTGCCCGTGGACACAGACAGGACTGCACTGCTGCAGAAACTCAAGCACTGTGCAATGTGATGTGAGCCAGAGATAACCTAACGACAGTGAATCCCCCCTGCTCCTGAATTTCTGTCTGGAACTCCCCAAGAGTTAAACCCAGCCCGCAGAGATGCCCAGAGCAGCGACTGCGCTGCTGGAGAGAGGAGACTGATCCCGGGTCTGGCCCGCAAACTTCAGTGGTGCAAATGAGCAGGGTCCCTCTACAAAGGGAAGAGGAGACACTGAGAAAGAGGAAGGCAATGAGCTGAAGTCAAGAACTTTTGCAATCATGGGCAATTTAAGCCCTGTAGAGTCTGTGTTACTCAACAGCTGGAGTCTTAACTGAGCCCAGTTGGAGTGCATGGCACATCCTGGTTGTTGGTGGGAACCCCAGGGACACAGCCATTCTCTGGGCCTGTGTCTGAGGCGGCTGTAAGAGCCTCTGTCAGGCTGACCCCAGAGACTCCCTGGATGGAAACGTGGCATGGGACTGCCTGGATCTCAAGCAGATCTGAGAGGATACAGCAGTTCTGAACCTCCAGGACATGCTGCACAACAAACACAACAAAACAAACCCTTTGGTCTCTTCCATATGTCCTGCCGAAAGCAAGAAGTCACTTGTGCTTCTTCATCACTAACTGTGGCTGTTTCAAGTGCACTTGGAATCAGCCTGGGAACTACAAAGCCCTCTTTCTTGTCCACACATGTTACTTCCCACTGAACATCCAGGTAAAATGTACTTCCACAGCATGAGCCACACTGACCTTCGGCAAAGTGCAGGTTTGAAATCCTGCACTAAGGACTGAGTCTGTTTCTAAAATCAAGAGACTATCACATGCCTCTCTAAGAGCTCTCCTTGTTAAATGTCACTGGGCTGAACTAAACATGCTTCAAAATGCATCAGGTGTGACCAGCTCCTGAGTGGATGAAATGCATGGGTAGTGAGAATGGAGGGGGCAGAGTCAGAAACACCAGAATTCACCACTGTCTAGGCAAAGTCCCAGTTTGCAACTTGATCATATAGGGGATCCTTTCAGCTAAAAACCAAAGCAAACACCCTGCTGGTATGGCAGTGCTGCCTGCCACAGGGGAGCACTCTGGCAAGCCTGTGCTGTTCCCATGCTGGCAGGAGCTGGTTCCTCTTCACATCTGTGGAGTGGCTGATGTGAACTAACCTGTGCTGCTCTGCTGCCACATCCCACCCGTCCACATCGAAGAGAACACGCACTTGAGGAGAGCCGACCAAATGATTCTGTGACCAAACTAAAGGCATTTCCAGCACGCACCAGATGTCATCCCATTTTGCACTTTCCCACATACCATGAACGTTTTGTGCAGCACTCAGAAGCTGTAGCTACAATTTAACAAGGTTTTTTTTTAGACTTCCTCAAGTCCAGCTTTTAAAATCAAACAACCCGTACTGTTTTACATTATAAGCGATGGAGCTGCACACAATTATCTTTCAGCAAGTTAAAGATTTCATTTTTGACAGTGCATCTTGGAAACAGCTTGGTTTTGCTCTCTGATTAGAAGATCTGTAGTGAGCTGGTACTACTATATTTATTTATATTGCACTCGTTGCAGACACGCTTGAATATTGTCACATTGCTCTAAGATACCAAAAGATAGTGTCATACCTGTGGCGGCAGCGTCGTAAAAACCGCATAATCTTGCGAGCAGCTTGATCCTGCTTCTTGGTAAGCAGACTGCTTCTAAACACAAAAAACCCCAACACTGAAGTGTAGGCAAAACTGGGGAAGAATACTACTAAATGCAAGAATAATTATCCAATGAACCACAGTCCTTTTCCCACTGGCCTTTGTCTGTGAAGCACAGCACAGCCTTGAAAAGCATAAAAACAATATATAAAGATCCCAATAGCACCAACATCCACGGGGCTCACCTGAGTTTCTGTTGTACGATGGTGGCTGCCCGACGGTTTTGCCTCCTCTTGCCACACTCTTTGTAGCTGCGATAGTACTGCTGGATCAGCATCGCGGCTCGTCGGCTCTGCTGGAATTTTTTCTGCTCATAATAACTTCGGAATTTGCTCTGGATAAGAATGGCAGCTTGCGTCATCTTTTTATAAAGTGCATACTACAACAGAAACAAAGAGAAGCTGAGGCATCCCAGTAAGACCAGTAAGAAGCAAGTTCCTATGGTGAAAGACTCCTGAGCCACTAAGTCGTGATGAGAAGTAAATGAGTATCTATTCCCTGACTGGGAATTGTATGAGAAAACAGTGACAGCAAACTGGAACAACTCTAAGATTAGGGGCAGAACTTAGTCTGCATCAAGAAAGAAAACCTATCTGTTTTACTGCCTCTGGAATAGTTTGACTGGATTCACAGAATCACAGAACAGTTTGCGTTGAGATGAATCTTTAAAGGTCATCTAGTCCAACCCCAACATGAACGAGGACATCTTCAAGTAGATCACGTTGCTCAGAGCCCCATCCAGGGACAGGGCATCTACCACATCTCTGGGCAACCTGTGCCAGTGACTCACCAACCCCACCGTAAAAACTTTCTTCCTTGTATCTAATCTGAACCTACCCTTTTTTAGTTTGAAACCATTACCACTTGTCCTATTGCAAGAGGCCCTACTGGTAAGTTTGTCCCCATCTTTCTTAAAAACTAAACAACACCAACAAATGCAAAAACCCAAAACAGTTCTAAGTCTAATACTGAGCCTAAGACATAGGCAAAACTAAATCTCATTAGGAATCCATAACGAGCATCCACTGAACTCACAAATCTGCATGAGCAGTCACACACTTCCCAAATTACATCTAGCACTGTAGTATTTCTAGCCCTGTGATCCCAAGTAAAGCAGGCACAAACTCTTTAAAGTAAAATCTTTATTCTACATCCTTTTCCTCTCATAGCATGCAAGGCAATAACCACTTAGCAGAAACCATGTGCATTCATGCATATTTTTAAGTCCTTTCTAAGATGGAAATGTAGAATAATGTATAGAAGTTGCACTCATACTACTGTAACAGAGGTTTTCAGTGTTTGCTGATCTTATTTTAATAAGTTTTAATACTTTCAAAGCTGATGTGCCTGTTGCTCCTGGGTATTTTATCAGCTTTGACTTCTGGTCACTTCATCAGAGAGGTGAGTAGCAGCTACTGTCCTGTACAGGGTAATGTCCTAACATATCTCAGGATTTTCCACTCTACTGGGACCAAAAACTCCAAAAGCAAACAAACATCCCTCCCAACATAACCCCAAAGCAAAAAACCCTCCAATATCATCACAGACCACCATTTACCAAATTTCACTTTTTGGAATTGAAGCAGTCGTTAGGAGCAGTTATATTTTGCCATTATTAATTTCTATTGGGTTTTTTGTTTCCTTCTTTTTTCTTTTTAACATTTTTTAATTAATGGATCAGATTGTGATTTTAAATTCACTGTTTTAAATAAGTCCAGTCATGGGCTGGTCATGGTTTTCCTTCAAATTTTTAGCCCAGATGGGACTTCTGTGGCTGAGTTACAAACCCCTGAACAGAAGGGTTCAAATACAAAACTGTGCCATGAGCTGTGACTGTTCCAACCCAGTCACAAGCCTGAGCTGATCAGTGCAGTAACAGATCAGAGGAATGAGGCACATGAAAGAAATTAGCAGTCACTGGATAGACCAGATCCCAATATGTTTGCTTTCAACTCTAAGATCTGAGTAGCTGCCCCCTGTCCTCCTCTTGTTCCCTTCTTCTGGGAAGGGGAACAGTGGAGATGTCACCTAAACTCCTCCCCAAAGGGGAAAGCCGTGGTGAGCTGAGTGTCCCAGAGCTCAACCCACTTGTGCTGACAGAACAGTCCTCAGCCTGACACAAAACCACAGGGCAGGGGGGAGCTGTGGATGGAGTATCACCCCAAGGACACACTCTCTCCAGGAGAAGCACGCCTTGCCTCCGGGTAGCCCTGAGAAAAGCTCAGTTAATTCTAGAATCTGACCAGAGCAAGATGTTGCACAGCTGGGAAACCCATTTTACAGCAGGAGATTATTGACTGTGAACAGTTTAAGACTGGCATCAACAGTTGTGCCTCCAGCATGAGCAGCAATGTACTGAGATGCTGATCTTAGGAATTCAGCACACAGGTATTTCAAAGATGAATGGTCAAAATACTTCAGCAGGCAAGCAGGATGCAGAGGACATTGGCTGCATGGGTGGGATAAATGTTCTGTGCTCCCCAAATGCCAAGGCAAAGGTCACCAAGAGACTGCCAGTCAGGAGCACTAAAGGAAAGCCTGTCCTCTGGAAAATGGCTGCAAAGCCCTCCCAGCAGCTCAGCCCATCCCTGCTCACAGGAGCTGATGCAGCTGTGGCACAGCAGTCCGTACACAACTCTCAGAAGGTCTGGTTTGTCAGTGATTTCTCAACCACAGGCATTTATTAGTGGATACTATTAAAACACTTCTCCAAAATGCCAGGTTCTCCTTGTTTATACTGAATGGGGAAGTTAGTGACCCATGGGGAACTGTTTCCAAAATAGTGTTTGTATTTGTATTACCTTCAAGGCTATCCAAGTAAGCTTGGGGAGAAACAGAAAAATACATAGTTAATGTTAGTTCTGCAAATAAAGAATGAAAAAAAAACCAAAACCAAACAAAAAGACCCAAACAATCCTCTCCTCTTTCAAAAAGAAGCGGTTCCAGGATCCAAGACAAAGCAATTTGTCAAGCAGTTTTTGAAAGGAATTAAGCTTCCCTACTACAGGAAACATCACTCCAGAATGAAAGCCATGTGATGGGTTGGATGTGAACCACAATGTAGTCACCTAACACTAGAAAGACTTCCCAAATAAATGTTTTTGAGGGTTGTAAAAGAGCACAGGTGTCTTGCCTCACTTTCTGTAACATGTTGCCAGGCATTAGACAGACTGTGTCTAGCAGGGTAGAGTGCAAGGAGGGATGTGGGTTCTAGTCCTCACCAAAACAAACAAACAACAAAAAAAACCCCAAACCAAAAAACCCAACTAAAAACCAAAAAGGAAAGGTGTCTTCTTTTTCTGGGGTTGAGAACTCAGCCTGAAAACATGTCTCCAACCAGAGTCTGGAGAACAGTCTCAGTCCTGGAAAAACTTGCATCAAGCTACAACATGTGACTTCCCAAAGTTTAAAAGTTTAGTAAGTGCAAAATAAAACAACCTATTTTTCATCTTCACCTTTATCAAAGGCAAAACCAACTTCAATTTCACAATGAAATTTGGCAAGCAACTAGTCAGAGAATAGTCTCCTCAGGCTATAGCATGCATAAAGGCCAATATGGAATACATCACTGCCCTCCATCTCACAGCAAAAACACAGGCATTATCACAAACAATTTCAGGGATTCCCTCCAAAATTAAGATTCAGAACATGAATTTTCTTCTCTTTCCAATTTTGCCTGAGCAAGGTATTTCATTACTGCATGCTGAAAAGCATATGAGAGGAACAGCGGGATAATTCCCACTACAAAGGGGTGTGTTCATGGCACTTACATGTGCTTTATAAAATTTCATTTTCTTGATTACCTGTTTGTACTTTCGGTAGCAACGCTGAATAACAGCAGCAGCCACCTCCTGCTGTTCCCGGAGAGGACGACCCTGTGTGGAGAAGGAAAGGAGCAGCATTGGTCAGAGTGCACCAAAAGCCAGGACAGATGATGTGGCTCTCGGCTGCTCACAAGGCAAACCTCTCCTATCAACACTACCTTGTCCAACTCAGGCCTAGGCATTTCCTGGAGCTGTCTCTACTGTCAACTCACATAAGGAACAAACCTTCAAAATGCATCTTTACACCAAGTGGATGACTAAGCAGAACCTCTGGGGTACATTTTGAGGATGTGCTTTGTGAGTGCTGCTCTGGCACAGCAGGTGTGCCATGGCATGGCATGCACTCCCCACACAGTACTTGTTAGGCAAACATCAACAAGCAAATGCCAGAAGCATTGAAAAGGTTATGACAAACTGTATTTTTATCCCCGGAGTGGGTATTACCCACATTTTGGTTTGTAACAAATTATACTCTCTCTCACACACCTAACAAGAAAGACACTGGACATCCGGGCCACATACCTTGTATTTCCTGAATACTGTCTGGACGAGTTTGGCAGCTTCATAGAGTTCTCTCTGCTCATGATCAGACAGAGTTAACTGTGCAAACTCATTTTCTACCTTCTCGCTGGTGGATGCACTCAGAAATTCGGACCAGTCTGCTGCCGAGGGAAGGCTGGGTTTCTCAAAAGCTATTTCACTGATTGGTGAGCCTGCAGGGCTCAAGCTGGTGTTCGAAGAAGGGGTCAGGGGTTCACTATACAGATTTCTGAAATACCAATCACAGTAGGAATTATTGGCTTACAAAGCACTTGGGCTGGCATCACAGATAAGGACAACAGCATTTCTGAGTTCAAGACAGAAGTTTATGCTCCCCTCCCTCTCTCTAAGCAACATCCCACATGCCTGAGCCTGTCTGTACTGTACTGCACAGATGTGGCACCAGAGTGAAAGCCCCATTCCATGAATTTGTAGCTGTGCTGGCAACAATACATCTGAGCCCAAGAATGTGCCTGGGCCTGCAAAACCAGAACTGAGTCTCACTGGGAACTGGCACCTGCAGGCTGGAGTCAGAACATGCTGCCCAGCATTCATACCACACCAAAACCCACAGCAACCTCACAGCTCTCACTGACCTGATCTGTGCAGCACTGGGCAAGTGATCGACATCAGCAAGGTAACTGGCCAGCCAGCTCATGGTGGTGCTCATGGCAGCACTGTCCGTCCTCTCCACCAGCAGCGATTCCATTGGCACAAAATTCTCCCGCTTGATCCTGTCAGGCGTAGCTTCAATAATGTGCTCTGCAAGTGTCATCATGTTCACCTGTTAAGGGGGAAAGAACAGCAAACTTTTGCTGCCTGGTAGAAGGTGCCTTGTGCTTCCACGTTACAGCCCAGCTTTAACATTTTCCCCAAACCTGTGGAAGCTGGAGTCTCCTGTTTGTCTCAGCAGTGGAGAGAAATCCATTAACCAGCGCTCATTTGCTTTTCTGCCTCTTCAGACCAAGCACTGCAGGCTTTCATATTCCCTGGACCTCTTTTTTTTTCCTTTATGGGGAGGCCAAGAGACCTGGTGAAAGGTCTCTGATCCCTCCCTCTACAGTACTGACAGCTGTCACTGGTTTGTTATTTCCAAAGGAAAAGTGACCTTGCCACTGTTTTGCAGAGATGTGCAGTACAGCATGACAAGACAATAAAGGCACATCAAGAGAAGGTAAAAATCTTGGGACAAAATACTGTCAGGAATCCTTCTGAACGATATCCCTCAGCTTAGCAGGTTTCACAGGAATTTTTTACTCAGAGAACAGAAAATTGTTCTTGTTTTGCAATGCTCTGCTTCACCCATGTTACACCAGCCAGAAAGAACATTCAGAGATGCCAAGGCAGAACAGTTAAGGCTGTGTTCCCATTACCCACAGACAACCACAGTATCTTTCTCCCAGTGATTACTTCTCATATGTCTCTCCTGCTTCTGTTATATTTTATTTCCTCTATTCCATACCTAGTGGAATTCTTCCTTCCCCATTCTCCACTTTTATCTCCCTCCCTCTCAAGTGCAGTGGCTTGGCCTCCAACCACAGCACTACCTCTGTCACATCTTGTCTTTGTAGGGGCTGCTGCCCAGTTCCCACAGGACTGCTGGGTCACCTGAGTCACACGCACTGCTGTGATCAGGAAGCTCTGCTTTTTCCTTGCACAACGGCAAACAATTTTGTGCATTCTGTACACTGTTGAAGTGTATGCCAGTGCACAACCCTAACCATTAGCCTTTATGTTTGGGTTGAAATTGCAAGAAAGTATACACTGACTGTGTGACCAGCTCCTTCCTCAAAGCACAATTCAGAGTCTCTAGAGGCCTCCACAGGAGTTTCTCACACTCAGGATCCTCTGTGCAGCCTCCATGCTCTATGAGACTGCAGATCTTGGTGTTGTGGGTGTGTTTACCTGCAGTTCATCCATGTGGTGTAAACAGTCCTCGTCCCCTGCATTGTCCCTGTAGGACAAGAGTTCTGCATCCACCATCTCCCTGTCGGCCATCATCAACACATTCATCTGCTCCCTCTGGCGCAGCCGATGGGCCACAGCGTCCTTCCCCAGGGCAGTGCCCTTCTGGCTCCCTGCCACCTGCACTGCAGACACACCAATATAAATGTCTTTTGGGTTCCATTTGATGCCTGCTTGGCTGCCGGAGCCCCGGTACCCAGTAACTTCTGGGATGTGCTGGGAGAGCTCCCGGCCATAGTCCCTCAGCCCTTCACTGGGGCTGATTGTCTCAGTGGAGGATTGCTTGGAGCTGGAGTTCTGCTTCCTAATGCTTGGCTGTTCCAGGCTCAGTGCAGTGGAAAGCAGCTTCTCTTGCCGGGCTTGAAAATACTCAGGGCTCAGCTTATGCTTTTTGGGTGCAGGGTAATCTTTCTGAGTCTCACTACTGTAATAGCTGGAAGGTTCTGATCTCGGCCGCCTCAGCTCTGTAAACAAACAGATCAATGGTCAAAACGAAACATGTAACCCACGATTCCTATACGAACATCAACAGCTTCTGCCTCAGGCCAAAGTTTGTGCTGTGCCCTACTGACACCTGAGAAGATGTGGAAAGGGAGTAACAAACACCCAGGGAGGATACTGTCTCAACCACTCCTAAAATACACAAGTGTTTCCAAAGCAGGCATTCACCCCTCTTCTGATGCTTATGCAAGTGTATGGAGCACAAGAAAACTATTAAGCATGGACAGCAGGGCTACAGGTGGCACCTGCTGCCCAGGTGAGCTCCTTGCCCCCCCAGTTTCGCATGTTAAACGTCAGCAAAACAGTGCATGCTCTCCAGGATGTTTTACCTGTGTTTGTACTGGAAATCACTGTGACTCCCTTCTGAGGCTCCTGAGAAGCAACAAGCTCACTGTGCCATTGGGACACCCAGTTCTCTGTATTGGAGTCTGTGCTCGAGGGGCACTGAACCCTGGGGTTTTGCCCAAGCTGAGTTTGCTCATCTCGCTGTAGCTGCTCCAAGCACTCCGCCAACTTCACGTGGCCCCGAGACCGAGCAATGGCCAGCGGCAGTCTCCCGAGGGAGTCAGGAATGGAGATGGCTCGGCGGTCCCACTTGTACAGCACAACAGCTGCATCCATGTGGCCCAGGGCACATGCCCACATCTAAAGAAGAAAAGGTAATTGACCCACTGGATGACTTGCCTTCTCCTTTCTTGCTAATGCAGTGGAATCTGGTCTCAGCGCAAAGAAAAATTATCCTGACGAACAAAACCGTGACATGCTCAAAGCTAGAAAATGACTTTTATAAATGCCCCAGTCCAACGAAAGGCCAATATAGAGAACTGAATACATGCTATGCTCTCCTGCAACAGAGAAACCTCCAACTGGCAAATAAAGCTGACGGTTTTGTTTTGGGGTTTTTTTGTGACATTGACATCACTGCAGAGACAGAACAGCCTCATACACAAAGGAATCTCTAAGGTCAGAAACATGCAGACAGGACCAAAGGTTGGGAACAATAAAATCAGTACTGTGTGTTGTAAACTGGCAGCTCTGCTTTCATCTGCTTTGGCTTTTTGCTTGTCTAAGTTCTCAGTCATGATTTCATGATTCCAGTGACCAAGACAGTTTATAGCTTTACAACCTTTACAGTTAAACAGTCACAGAGGACAACGTGAAAGAAGGCATGTAAAGTCCTTTTCCCAGCATGATAGTGGAGACTAGATTCTGTGTAAAACACTAACCAGAACCATCTGTCTGTCCCCCTTCCTCATGTTTCTGAAGGACAAGATTTTGTTCTGTGTGCTCTCTCTCAACAAAATGCCAGGAAGCGACAGTATCACGTCTTACTATGTATGCAGCAGGGACACACAAGGAACATCCACACTCCAGAGAGTGAAACACTTTAGGAAAGTAACACATCAGAAAGAACTCCACAAAGGGCCCTCAGACTCTCTCAGAAGCTTCAGACTCTGCTCTTACCAGAGGAGTGCAGGAGAAATGATCCACATTCAAAGGGTCAACTTCCAGCTCCAGATCAATGCTGTCTGCATGTTTGGTGCTGCAGGGGAAACAAGAGAAGGAATGATGCTCTGTAGCCATGTCACGATCATTGTCTAAACACAGATTTATCCAAAGCACTGTACCACAGAGAAGTGGCCACGCACATGCCCACAAACACATGTATTTACTACAGACAGTGCCCCCACCACAGAGGTGAACAGCATGATACACCCAGCGACTGGACTCGCTCTCAAGAGACACGTCCCATCAGATCAGGGGATGGGAACGAGTTCAGGGGCTTGGCTCTTTGTACAGGACAACCAGAAATGTGGACTGAGCAGAGTTTATACATGCTCCTGGCATGCCTGTAGTGACATCCCAGAGTCCAGCAGGCTGGTCTTACCGCCATTTGATGAGGGTCTGGATGAGAGTAGCATAGCCCTGGGCAGCGGCTAGATGGAGCAGTGTCATTCCTCGGAAGGTCTTTGAATGGATCAAGTGTTTGGACTTTGCCCAGCACGCACGACTCATCATCTTCTCGCACACCACCACCACGCGGCTCTCAAAGCAGCTGCCCAGGGTCCCAGTCCCAGAAACGCACTGAAACACCACACACATCCCAGTTTAACCATGGAGAGGAGCTGCAGCTTGCCCTGAACAGGCAGCCTTCCACTTCTACAAGTACTGAGACAGTGGCAAACGCAACCGAAAAACAACTGCTGGTAGACACCCATAAACCAGACTTGTTATTCAGGACAAACTATAACCCTTTCCAAACCCCAGCCCCCAAAAAAAACCTCTGGTAAGAAAGCATAAAGCTGTCATGTCTGGACACAGCAGGGTTCATACCTGCACCTGTGTTCCACTGTTCCCATTCCCATTGCTCCCGCCTCCTACTCCTTGTTTGTGTTGCTGGGAGCCTGTCATTTCAGCCATTCTCCTCTCCATCTGCTCAAGTCGTTCCAATATGGACATCCTGAACTGGTTATCTAGGTTGGAGAGTAAGCCAGAGTAAGGACATTTCCACGGAAACGAAGCTCAGGTTTTGACAGACAACTGCAGAAAGTCACAAACAGCTATCCTGCAAGTGATAGAGGAGATTTGCACTGCTTGCAAACACACACACACACACTTGCCCTGCAGTACCCTAGCTCTTCAACTTCCTGCAGCAACCCTTTGACTGCAATTCCAGAGAACTCCTTTACAGAAAACAGAAAAATGAAAAATGCAGGCACAAGACAAATCCCTTTCCTTGCGAGACCAGCTATATGCACACAATACTAGGGGTAATGCAAAGTCTTTCAAAACACAAACTCTAAGAAAATACACCCATTCAGAGAGCATTTCAGTAGGATCACATCTGCCATTTTAGTCACCCCCCTACTTTACAAGAGTCTGAATTCAGCTTGGCTTGCCTCCTGGAATCATGCAATAATGGTACCTGAAGAAAAAAGACTCCTCTGCTTCCTTCTGTGCTTAGGAAAAGGAGCCTATAACAGGGCACTTGCTCCTCCCCTGGCAGGCTCCCTTTCTTGGAAAACAGCTTCAGCCAATGTGCCAGAAACAGAACTACCAGAAATCAGCATATGGGCACTGACAATCCTGTAACACCATTCTGGAAAGCCATGCAACTCTGGAGCCCTCTGGTCCCTGCAGAAGTCTCAGGGCTGTGTTACTGATTTTCCCCTTGCTGCACTGGAACACAGCACTATCCTACAGCTACTAAGGTTTGAGTGGTGAAGCAGGGAGGTTCAGACAGGTTAAGAGATCATTGCTGAACCTGATGCTGTAGAGATCAACTGAGGCAATGATTCTCTGGATAGGGCCAGTCAGTGCAGAGGGAGTGGCTGCAGATGCAGAGCTCCTTCTGTCCTGTGACCCATAAGGGTTAAGTTTCATGCAGCTCATGCGAAGCTGGGCAGGACTGTTTTGTGGATAGGGAGCATTTAAGGAATCTTGGTATCATGCTAACAGCATATGTAGTAAACTGTGGGGGAGAGAGCCCTCGTCCTGTTCAGTTTCATGCATTCATGGAGATGGGGTGGTGGTGCAGAACACTCATAAACCCAGAACCAAGCCCACCGACAGCCAAAGGGGTATGTGCACCAAAACTGACAAGCTCTGATCAAGTTTTAAACAAGTCAGTCTTCTCCAAGAAGAACACAAAGCCCTCCCTGGAAGGCTGTAGGAGTATTTGTATGCTACACTCCGAGGCACAGCTCTCACTAGAGGGTATTGGAGAGATGTGGATCTCTGCTGTACTGCACTAAGGACCATATTGCAGACCATTGGTACAAGGCAGCTCGGGTTCACTGGTTGGAGACATTCCCTTCTCACCAAGAGGCTGCTGTTGTCTGACAAGCAGGCAAGAGCTCCACTCCCTTCTGGCCAGCTTCAGCATCCCACCCTGGCTGCTCAAGAGCCAGGGACAAAGGACTGTGGCCAGCGCCTCCCATCTAACCTCGTGTCAGAGGTGAGCTCATTAGTCCAAAACATTTATTATTAGTGCCTTACTAATCCCTCAGTTGTGCCGTTAATTGCAAAGCCCCTGGGAAAGGACTGGCAGCTACGTGAGGAAACACTCATGGCGCTGACGTGGTGTCAGGGCCCTGTCCCCGAGCTGCGGTCAGCACACGGCAGCAACACAAGCCCTGTTTGCCCAGCAAATCTTTGTTCCAGGAGTGCTGCAGTGTGCTGCAGTGCAGTCCACACCGCTGTCTCCTCCCTCCCCATTGCCAGGCAGAGCACGTCCACTGCAGAGCCCGGCAGAGACCTGGCCCTGCTGAGCCGTCCCTCCCACCTAGGGCCTGTGCAAACACAGCTGCGACAGCTCGGGCACCTGGAAAAGTGGCCACGCTTGCCCTGCGGGGAACGGCCCTGCTCCACACAGGCAGTGCCTCTCTCCCTAGCTGGGTACCAGCACTTGCATTTATTAGAGCTGAGAGCAGCAAGCCACGCCGGGTATTCCATCTGAGCCCTCAGCATCGTACAGGCAGAAGTACCATCTTCGTAAAAGAAGAAATCTGGCTTGAACCAGTGTAATAGACCAACAAGCTCAGGACTGCAAGATTCTGGGGATTTGCTCCTACTCATGTAGGGGTCAAGAGAGAATAATTCTGTACATCTGGAAACAGAAAAACTATTCCAGTGAAATGTAGAAGTACAGATTACCATTTTCACCCCCTGGTTTTTTTCAACCTGAAAGCACTGTGGAACAGAAATGGAGGGCCTTATGTATGTGACTATTTTCCAGGCTCTTCTCTCTGGGCTTTATGATCTGTAATGAGTGAAGCCTCTACCTTTCCTAATCCCAAGCTAAAGACACCGCAAACTTCCCGTCAGCTTTTGTAAGAAGACTGAAGTTACCAAAGGTACACCTGTCACCCACCAATGTCCCCAGACAGAAACACTAAACACCAAAGAAATGAAAGCAGGGAATTTTTCTTAGGAAACAGAATTTGAAACAGCATCTGGCACTCCCAAGTATTCCTATTCAGGCACCTGGCAGTGCTCCTGGAAAATACTAAGAGCAGGACTAACTGATTCTAACTGGATCAGGCATTTTAGAAATATGCTGCTATTGCTAAAATGGGAAGTAGAAACAAACATTCTGGAGCGCCAGCACAGCGTGGCCAGAGCCAGAACCCGAGCCCTCTCTGTGTCCAGCAGAGACCACCAGAATCTACCCAGATCAGGGTGTGCCCCCAAATCAGAAAGCTCCAGGCAGCAGATGAGGTAAGTGGGGCAGCAGTGCAGGGAAGGTATCTCTATGCTGCCCATTTTCCAGGTGACCAAAATTGCTGCCTAAGCAAGCCACAGGTGATGACAATCTCAAAATTACCTGTGTATAGTGTTGTCATGATTCTGTAGTATCAATTACACCAAGATGTCCCTTTCAAAAGGGACTGGTCACTTGAAGTGCTCGCACCACACTAGTCCACCAAAAAAACAAACAAAACCCCCCAACAAAATAACAACAACAAGAAAACCAAACCTACAACAACAACAAAAAAACCCCCAACCAAACAAAAAAACCCAAACCAAAGCAAACCACAAAAAAAAAATGGGGGGGGAGGGAAGGAGTGGGAGAGAGAACACTTTCCCCCCAAGGTTTCTCCTGAACTCAGCAGTGAGGTGAAAAGCTCCTCTCGCACACCAGATCAGCAGCATTCTGGACTGTGTCCAGCCTGTTCACACACTGCTGATGAGCCAACAGAGGCACCTTGCAATAACTGAGAGAAGGGCTACAAGAGCCGCACGGCTGAACATCACAGGTATCACTCTGACAAGTTCAAGACCTCTCATCCTGTATTATTTCTCATTTTTCTAGTCACAATCTTTTCTGTCTTGCTCACTTCAGGGATCTCTGCAGGGCCACCTGCTTAGCAGGCACTGAAGTTACTGGAACAGTTTCCACATTCTTGTCTTTTACAGCCAACAGAGGGTCTCATGACAAGCAAGTCTCTTGCAGTGCACTGAAAATGAGAGCTTAACAGCATAAAAATCACTGTCCAAATAAGCTTTTCTCCGCCTACATCGTACAGAAAATCTAAGCAGCCAGAGCCCAAGGAGATGCCTTGCACTGGAAGCACCCTCACTCTGTCCAAAGGCAGCAAAAATCCATGTAGATACAAACATATTCACATTTTTATGGTTTTGCCCAAAAATTCTGCTTTTCGTGACAAAATTTATTATCTTTTTGTGAGCTAAAAAGTTAGACATGCAAATTCGTGCATTTATTGAGTTTTTCCATTACATATAAATCTAAAAATTGTTTTAATATTCTTTAGGAAACTACAGAGACTGTTTCTGCAGCCTTCCTCAAGGCTTCCTCCACCAAAGGTGATGAAAATAACCACATTTCTGTATCTCCAAGACACAGAATAATTTCACAGAAAATATTCTGAACACTGTCTCTTTCCTGGAAATTATTCGTCTTCAAATTTAACAACATCAATGTCACACCAAAATTACTTTTCACTATCTTTCCCCTAGCATAGCAAGGAGAGGTGGTGGCAACCTGAGGGGAGCTGAACTGTCCCAGCAGGGAGGGACTGGGAGGAGCTGGCTGGACAGACTTTGACCAGTACTAAGCAACTTGTTTGAGTCTCGTACTCATTTCCCTAAAACACAAACCATCTTCTAAGTGCAGAACAAGCTTCATTTTCATCTGCACTGTAAGAGAGCCTACTACTGATCACAGTAACGATAGCAGGTTATACACCGAACATTTCTAAAGATGCAAAACTATTCTGGTACAAATCCTCTAAGGATACATGGCTGTTTACATCAGCTAGCATCTTACAGAGTTACAGCCTGTATGCTTGCACAGTTACACCCGGACAACCTGGATATTGTTTCACATTACCTTTTGTTTGTTTGTTTGTTTGCAAGGCTGGTTTAGTCCAGTGGTGTTTTCTTAACCCAGATCCCTTCACAATTTAACTTAAAGCACACCTGTACCAACAGCTCGATGAGCCACCACAGCAGGCACAGTGAGTGGAAAATGCAGCCAGCAGAGGAGTTAATTTCATCTCCAAGATTCTGGAAGCCACACCTCCATTTTCTCCCTCGGTATCCTCCAATAAACACTGAATTTCCTCAGTAAGAATCTGAACAGATGCCAGCCATTTACGTGACACAAGTTTTCACTGGAGGCTGCAGAAGCACGTGCCTCGTGCAGCCTGGTAACAGCCCCTGACTGCACGGACCCTGTATTGGCAGGGAGCTAAAACACAGCACCTGCAAACACTTCACCTACACCCCCACGACAGCCCCTCCTCCACACAGCTCTCCCCACTGCCTAACCTGAAGGCCTCTTCCAACAGCAGGATTTCTGTTTCTGAGCTGTGCACGCAGTGTCCCCCATGGGCAGGCACAGCTCGGAGCATTGCCTCTGCCCACACTTTATTACAACAGGTAGTAAAGGCACACATTCATCAAGCATCAGTTCTGCACTTCGTTTTTGTGGAACCCAAGACACCACCATGGGCCAGGGCAAGAGGATACCAAGGCACAGCAGTAAGTGACAAGCCCTCCTTTGCCTAACAGGCCAATTTTAAGAAACGAGCACAGAGAGCTGCTTTTCTAATCTCTGCACACTGCTGTACCAGACAAGAACACGTCCCAGAGGATCTTCGGTCCTTTTGCCAAGCAAGCTTCAAACAGCAAGAAACTGTCTGTGCCACACATGACTTGGCGGTTCAGCCAGAACTACTACAGGGGAAATAAGGCTGAAAATACAGATGAAAAATCAACTGGCAGTTCTTAGCAGCCAGCGGTGTTTACACCACTTGCTCTTTTTTCACACTCTCACCTGGAGGTCTGGAGGTTTTTGCCATGCTGCACGACCAAAATGACAGACAGTATCTGGCTGGAAGGACTACAGGATGAGGGTCCATGATCTCTTGCACGTTCCACTGGGGCTGCATCTGCCCAGCATAGAATTATTCCCCCACAGAATTCTAAACACTGAGCTAACAGTGGTGTGGGAGATCTGCATGTGCACGTGTTCCCAAGCACTGCACTTAAATACTCTGGTGTGGAGGAGCCACACTGAGGGCTCTGGCTTCTCAGCCTGCGCTGTTTCTTTACCAGCAGTTTCTGTGTTAAATCATTCCCTGCATGAGCACACACACAGACTGAACTGAACAAGTGTGACAGCTGAGCACTGTAAAAAAAGCCATGCAGCGTGGAAGACATTTTTCTGTTTTGCAGAGCAAGCCAGACACACCATATTCTCTCATCCAGCGCAAGCTGTGGGTGGGGATGGAAGCAGTCTAAGGCCACGTCACTCACAATGCCACCGCTCTGGTTCCGTTTTGCAAATCATCAGTCACTGGTCAATAAAATCTTGCTCAATTCTTCTCTACAGTATAAATCCTGAACATCTTCCATGCTGCAGTATCAATATGATCATTTAATGCAGATTTCTGAGGTGTCATTGTTGGAGGAACACCTATTTCTGAAATTAAACTGCAGTAACATCCTCAACGCACCTTATGAGAGCCTCTCTTTAGCAGTAAGTTGTTACAGGTCACGGTCTCTACCAGCAAATGAAAGCATTTAAAATTCATATTCTAGGACAAATGCTTATCTATGCCATTGAGGCAGGTCACTTCCAGGGCTTTTGATCAGTGAGAAATGCCACAACTACCAAGGCACGAGATGAGGAAAACACTCTATTGTACACTCTGAGCCTAAGCAGCAGCTGAAGAAACCCCACGCTTTCACCAAGAAATGAACCCTACTGGGCATGAGCAGGAATGATGAAGTCATCCAGACCTGCACGCACAGGTACTGTCAGTGATTTTAAGCCATTAATCCACCTGCCAGGGCATGATTTCTTACTGTCAACACTTTTCCCATAGTTCTTCCAGTGCTGTAGGACTTCATCTATTACTCCCATGCCATCTGGGATAACTCTGCTCTTCTCTGTCATCCCCAGTAGCCAGTGCTCCCTCAAAATAGGGTACTTCTCTACTTTATCATGCCATTATTAGAGAAGAGAAGCAGGAGGGTTGCTCAGGCTGACTTCTTCCCCAAGTGGCAGTCTCTATACCAACAGCAATAAAGCACCTGCTGCCCTATTTTACAGGCTTCTCTTCCCCAGGTCTTGGGTGGGGGGGTGGCAAGATTTTAATGCTATCCAGGAACAGATGCTTCAGGAAATAAAGGAAGGTATTAAACGTGCCATGTGTACTTTATGTATTTTAGAGGTAGGGAACACTGGTAAAGAAAACACTTCTCGTGCTGTTTTGTAATTTGCATAAAGATTTGGCTGCCTAAGGTCAGTCTCTGCATCTCAGATCAGATATTGGCTGTGCTTCCTATGGGTGCCAATACTATGAAAAATGTACATGAAAAATGCTCTTGGATGTGTGCAAAGAGCAACAGCCTGGGAGGACATGCTATGCTGCTGCTCACTTGCCCAGTGCTACTGCCCAGGGCTCCTGGAGACCTCCTCCTCCAAGGGATACATGCTAAAGGAGCTATAAACAGGAAAAAAGCATCTCATGCCACACTACGCAGTATCTATGCTTACAGTACTGTGTATGGTATGTACGTATGCATATGGTAACAATTCTGACCTAAGTTTTCTCTCATTAAATCTGCAACCTCAAGAGTCAAAATACTGACTCCAAAATCATCAGACTGAAGAGCAGCATGCTATAAAATGGCCTCTATTTGCTGCAAAGTTAGATAAATAGGAGTTGCTGCAAGCTACAAAAATGTGAAGCACTGAAACAGGTCAGCAAGAGAGACAGAGATCACCTTTCCTATAAGCTTTCAGAAAGTCTGACATCAGTCATGTTTACCCCATCTAAACTGCAAGTGGTCTACACAGTCTCCCGAAGTCCTCTTCCTAGTCCCGCTCTTTCTGGCAAAGCACACTGCAAAACAAGTTTTCCAATAACACGGTGCGAAGCAGGCGTGTGCTTCCAGCATCCCTAAGATCCCCAAGAAGGTCTGGGCTACCGACCTCCTCCTGTGCCGTACCAGCTCAGAACACGAGGCTGTGAGCTGGAGGCGCTCCGATGTAATCTGTCCTGCTGCACACGTGATGCTACAATTAAAGTGCTGTCACAACTCTGAGCCCGCATCTCAACATCACCCGGGAGGGGCTGAGGACCAACGCGGGAGGGCGAGTACATGAAAACAGGACCGCGTCCCACGGCTGGGGGCACAGCGAAGGGGGGCACAACGAGCAGCAAGGCGTGCAGGTATCGTGGAAGTGCAGCAGAGTGAGGCACAACACAGAAGCATGCAGATTTAAACCCAAACAAGCACTGCGCGACACTTTATCCTGCAATACTTACTGAAAGCAGTACTTTGTCACATGTGCACGTCCACCTGCAACGGCTGGGGGTCCCGGACCCCTCTGCAGTCCCTCTACCTGCTTCCAGGTAAATAATGTGACAACACCTGGCACCAGAGGACTGACCTGGGAGTCTACAAGGCATCAGCGGAGGCTCCAGCCAGCATCTGGCGCAGACCCCGCAGCAGGGGCGGGCAGAGCAGGCTCCCCCCAGACCTGCTTGTCGTCTCTCGCATCCTCGCAGCCAACTGGAGCTCCGCCGTCCTGTCGCAGCGCCGGCGGCTCTCAGCGGTGCCCCCCCCGCGCCCCGGCGGCCGCAGCGGACGGGCTAATGCTGGCCGGCATAGCTGGGGCTCGGGACGGCCCGGCCGGCCGCGGCGGAGGACGAGCCCGGGCGCCCTTCAGCGGCCGCGAGCATCGAGCCCGAGCGCTGGGGCCGCG
>VZRV01003565.1:1072410-1087488 GCA_013398115.1 Falcunculus frontatus | reverse complement strand
GGCCCTGCCCCGCTCCCGCTTCGCTCCGCTCCCGCCGCCGGGCCCGCCCCGCCCTGACGTCACCGGGCCCCATTGGCGGCCGCCGCCGTGTTTACAGCGGCCCCGCACCGGGCACCGACCGCCCGCCGCCCCCGGAGCGCCCCGGAACGTGCCGCCACACGAGCGAGTCAGGCCCGGGACGCGACATCCCTGGGTCACCTTCCCGCTCATACGCACAGTTCTCCTCACGCTGCTACACACACAGTGTTTGTACTTTTACTTATTGCTCTAATAAGGCGAATTTGCAGAGCGTTAAAACCTGACATAGAATTCCGGAGAACGTCTGTGCGGTCCCACGATCCACAGAGGAACCGAGGGCCCCGGGGCAGACTCCTCGGGGCAGCAGGGCACGTTCAGTTATCGGGCTGAGAAAAACACGGCTTCCCAGAGGAATCCGATGTCTGATCATGAAGTCAGGCTGGCTCAGAAGAGAACACTCAGCATAGGAAATGAAATACTCCTTGCCTCAATTCAATCACATTATGTTCAAAATGGAAAAGGACAGTCTGGGAAATGCGGTCAGAGCAGTAGGAGACTGGCTTCCTGAAACAGTGTCCTTAATAATAATGTGTGAAAGGAAAAAAAATCTCCAAACAAATCTCAGCAGGAATATAAACAGAACAGACAAAGCCTCCACACTGCAGTGGAGTGAGTAGAGGGAAGGATGAATAGAAACTTACAAAGTTTACTGGATAGCTCCTAGCAAGAAACAAGGTATCTGTGTCCTCTACCAGTGCTCACACTCTACCAGCAAGCTGCACCGCAACCCTGTAACACGGTACAAAACATTCATCCCTCTTACCAGAGAGAACCCAAATAGATAATCTTTTATGGTAACATCCAACATGTAAACACCAGTCACCTCTACCCAGATGGAAAGAGGAGTGAAAAACAGTGATACTGCTTATCAACACAGACTTTTTTCCCACCAGAAGTCTCTTACGGCTGCAAAACAACATTCACCGATACTGAACACATCTCTCCTACTCAACTCTGGTGTCCTGCTCATCACATGCTAAGAAGGGCAACTGGTGTTGCTAAATAGACACGTGCCGTGGCTTTTGGTGATGAACATTACCACCGTACAGAAATCACGTACCTATCAAGCTGTGGAATGCCACAGGTAGCACACACACGCTGTTTGGTTACAGACGATTCCACGGTGAAATGAGAGTTTGGATACCACCGGTATGGTCACATCATGCTAACACAAGTGAGCCACCAACCCCCCCCCCCCAGTCTTTTTATGTTCTCCAGCTGGGAAAGACAGCCAGATCATAAACTGAGAGCCCAGCAGTAGCTGAAAGGCTGCCTGTCAGGTGCTCCTGCGTCAGTGCCATTTACATTCAGTACCAGTCACACCCTTGTCCAACCCATCCACACTTGACTCATCAGTACACACATGGCCTGCCCCTATTTTTAGGTTCTGTTCTCTTTCCTGCAGATGCATAAGCGTAATGCCAACAACACTCACAGCCATTTCCCTGCAATTTCTGATCACGTCCCATGCCAAGGAAACACCAACTCCACAGACACTTTATGAAAGCAGCAAAGGCTTCAGCAGAGGGCAAACACACTTGCTTTCCATTGGGAATCTGTACTGAAATGCCTTTATAATTTGTTATGCATCTGCCATGAGAGTATCTCTGCCCTTCAGTTCAGCCTTCAGTTCTTCAAGCTTCATTTGATTCTTGTTTTTTTCTTAAAAGAACCTCTCTACAGAGAATGAATGAAAAGTGAGGTCAAATGGCTATAAAAGCACACAACGGCTTCTGAAAACTGAGTTTCTGAAAACTGAGTTTTACATAGAGAACAGAAAAGGCTGCCAAGTTTATCTACAGAGATCAGGATCACATGAGAGTGCTTCCTTTATAAGAAAAAGGTTTGCTTTGAAAAGAAATAATACCACTGTTCTAATTAACTAGAAAAAAAATGCAAGAACTCCAGCAGCTGGCGTCAACTGTCCATTTGTAAAAGATCTAACTCATCCATGCTGTCAAATAAGGAAAACTCAGAATAAAACAAGCATCTCTGTGTATAGCTCAGAACAGGGTGCATAATCCTTCATGGCACAGCAGACACTGATGAAGGAAGGAGCCTTTCAGAGGATGGCACAGAACACACTGCCTTCAAACTCCTCTGCGCATTCCTACGCTCGGTTCAATTCAGTCCCAGAAGCAGGACCATGGTGGGAGATGGTCTCACAACCCTTCCCAGTCATTAGCAGGACTGGTCCCCAATCCCAAAGGCCAATACTTGTGCTGTGCTCAAAAAAAAAATAGTGATTTTTGTCTTAATGTATCTGAAAACATAGAGTTCATGTATAGAGTGATTTTATTTTAAAGAGATTTGTGAAAGGGAATTGTTTATCTAAACTTAGATGAGATGGAAATTGCTTGTTCTTTTCCTAGGGTGTTCCTGGGGTACGGCTGTTAATCCTATCTCTCTGGCAGTGGTCATTCCAGCTGGAACCATGAATTGTGTTTTAACAATGCAGTGCAGAAGAACTCAGAGTGTTCCGCTGAGTTAATTAAAAAGAATTTTTAAATTCTTGTCAATATTTTGTGACTACAGATCTTCCTCGAAAATCTTCCCTCAAGACTACGTAACAGTCAGTAGGGCAAGGATTTTAAGCAGGGAAATTAAAGCAAACAGAGAAGTCAGGGATTTGTGTATTTATTCAATTGATAGAATCAACTCACATTAGATTTTACCTTGCCTAGCTAAGCTAACATTTGTTCTCTAACAATAAATGAGAAGATGTTGCTGGTCCTTTAAATAAGAGTGTAATTTGTTCCCTTTGGAGCATTGTGCATCAAGGCAGAGGCTTCTGATAAGTCATGGTTAGTATAATTATTCAGTCTTTTTCCCTGAAGGGCCTCTGCAATGCAGCGGTCCTCTTACTTTTTTTTTCCCCTCCCTGTTAGCAATGCCCTAGTTTGTTCGCTGCTGCAGTCCCCCTCCCTTCCACCATCACCACAGCATAACAACCTCTAAATGAGAGCTGGGCTGCTAACCAAGAGCACCCAGAGAAACTGCAGGGCCACCAGAGACAGCACTCACAGCCACCTTCTCAGCTCCTCCAAGTTCAGCAACACTGAGAGAACTGTCAAACCAGGGATTCAAAACCTACCCACTTGGCATGCCACCCTGGAGAGACTGCTAACAGCTGAGTATCAATCACCATCACGTGCTATCAGCTGCACTCCACAGGCGGCAGGAGGCCGTGGCAGCAGATGAAAAGCACCTACAGACTCTTACAATCCTCTCAAGTCAAGCAAATTCGATTTTGATGCTGAACATAAGACTATGTGCACCTCCTCGTTAAGAGCCAATTCTATTTCTGTTTGCAACTGTGCCTCTGCAGCCACATCACAAACCTCTCTTCACACTGCAATACCCACAGTGCTCTGTCTCCATGCTGCTCTTTGGAAGTGGTACCATCCCAACTTCTGTGGAATGTCCCTCTTGTACATGTCTCACTATCTCCCCATTTTCTGCTTACATAAATACACGTATTTCTAGACAAGCTCAAGTTTCAGAGTTCTCAGGAAAGACAATTCCAGGGTAAATGCTTCTCTCCTTCCAGAAACCGGGCAGCATGATCAACTTTCCATTCACACAAAAACCCCCATCCCTTTGTCACCTTGCATAAAAGGCAGCAACATTCTGTTCACATCAACAGAACTAGTAAGACATTTCAGTGAGAAGACTTTAACATTGCTACAGCCCTTCCTGTCAGGACAAACTTGCCCCGCTACATCCCTTCCCCACCAGGAACTGCTCTATCATTCACAGCCCTACATTTGGCCACCTTTCCATAGGAATATCACATTTCTTACCGTCCAAGGACAGCCAGTCATGCTGGGAGGAAGGCAGGGTTGGCAGAGCTCTGGCTTTATATTCAAATACCACAGAATTGGAGATGATCTGATTGTTGAAGGCAACTTGCAAAGTCACGAGCCCAGTGTCATGAGCTAAAAGGAAAGTGCATGTTGTAAGACAGAGAACTCCCTGCAGAAACCCACAGCTAGGAATTACCCTGTGGATATCCCCGTGTGCTGAGTATTGGGCTGAGAGCAGGTGAAGAGACGGGGTGCTGAACACTATTTTTGTGACAATTCAAAAGTCCAAAATACCAGTTGGTATTTTCAAACACGGAGGTTTTAAGCTTAAGAGTCATCTAATGGGTTGTTCTGGCAGGAGGCAGAATCACATGTGTTTCTAAAGACTCAGCAGCCTCACTGCATTTCCAGTGTGAAGCTGGGGCCCAGCAATGAAGCCAAGTTATTCTGCATCCACTTGAAGTCATATACTGAGGGCCATCACTACTGAAAATTGCTGTGGGGAGGTTAGAGGTGTTCTCATGCTCTTAATAGCAAAGGGCAAAATGTAGGCAAATCGAGTCAGCAGAGCAGTGAGTGCACCCCTGAATAACAGCTATTCTTTAATCTGCTCTTTCAAAACTGAAGGAATGCTTAAAATTATTTTAAATTATTTCAAATAATTATTTTAAAGTTAATTCAGAGATTCTAAATAGTATTTGTTGTGATCTGTTGTGATGTATCAAGATCCCAAATTTCTCTTCTCACATTAAATTGGTCAAAGAAATAGGAAAAGCTTCTTGATGCCTATGCGCTTTTGTACATGTATAAGACATGATGAGGCTCTGAAACCACCAGATGTAGGAGAGCAGCGCTCCTTACCTGGGCAGTAGCAGCGCAGTACCCCTGGCTGAATTAAAGATGCAGGCACTGAGATCTGATCAAACAGACAGCTGTAATTATTGCTGGCTTCCTGCCACGGGCCGGTAATCAGGACTTTTACCCCTCCCTGTGTGGAATAAAAGGGAGAGACCCAAACATGACAGGAGAGGCCGTGGCGGGGAGGAGCGCGGCCGAACGGGCCCGCCGCCCCTTCCCCGCGGCCGTGCTGCCCTCGGGCGGCCGCCGCCGGCAGCGACACAGCCGGGCACAGGCGGCGGCGGCGGCGCCCCGGGGGAACGAGGCCCCCTGATGCCGCTCCCAGCCCGGTGCCGCTCCCAGCCCGGTGCCGCTCCCAGCCCGCTGCGGCCCCTCCCGGTCCCGGCCCGGGCCTGCCGAGCTCGCCCCGAAGGCCGGGAATGTCCCCCTGACCCCCCCACTGCGAACCGGACCGCGCTGCGCAGCGGGGACAGGGACACCGGCCCCGAGCAGTTACTGCACACCTCCGCACACAGACACAACAGTGAGCCAAGGCCAGACTTACGAAAACAAAAACTTTTTTTTTCTTTTAATTCAAAACAACCTTCTCTTCCCATTAGTGGCTCAAACAGCCTCTTTCCTCACGCATTCCTTCTTATCAGCAAGGTCTGTTCTGCTGCCATTTCCAGCTTATGGGGCATGCGACTGATTTTGGAAGTCACTGAGATGGAGGGAAATGCTGAACTCATTAAGGCTGTGCAGGCCTTGAATTATTCTAAGAACATCAGTGACAAACTTAAGGAACAGCTCCAGTTTGCAAACTCTATTGCTCTACTGGGCGTAGGTAGCACCATGAAGCCATCATGTGGGAAAGACTTTGCTTTCAATGAAACAATACCTTTCTGTTCAAATGCTTCCTAAGTGAAGAAAGGGCCCTGTCAGGATAATGAAGTGCTTAATTAAAAATACACTCAGACATGCAAACGGCCTTGAATGCTCTGACTTGAAGAGAAATATTTTAAAAGCCTTTTCAAAGCTTTAACAAAACAGTTCCCTTATTAACAAAGCAAGGGAAGATAAAGCAGTAAACATCAGTGAGTAAAATCCCTGGACTTACCTCAGGGTAAGACCATTCTGGCGAATAATCTGTCACCATGAACAAGCGCCCACTCTGCTGCAGCAACCCCAAAGTGCCTTGTGCCGCAGCTGCCGAGACCACCTCAGCCACGTGCATGTACGCCATGGTGCTGGCTCCGTTCTCCGTGCTGCTGAGCTGCATGTTGGCTTGCTGAGGGCTGCAGCAAGGAATGCACATTTCGGCCTGGTTGTACGTCGCTCTGTTACTGTCTTCAGGCTGAGACAGTCCAGCATTGTCACCTGACACCAGCTGGTGTCCATACAGAGCATTGCTCCCACCTTCTACCGATATGAAATCATTGATTAGATCAGAAAACTGGTTGCTGAAGGAGATGTCAAAGTGGTCTAAGTTAAGCTCCATGTTGGAGGAGTTATTTAAGCTAGGATGGGCCACAGGATAGAGTCCTTGTACCATGTTTCCTTGGAGAATAGGGAGGTTGTTCCCATTCCTGATACCCCCGTTGGCCTCAGACTGCAAGTAGTGTTCTGTGTTGCAGGCTTGAAGATCCCCTGATTTAAGTAGATTTTCATTTCCTTCTGCCTGCTGGGAGGTCTCCATGGGAACTTCAGCTTCTGCAGTCATAGCCTGGAAGTTTGCTTGGAACTGCATGAGCTGGAGAGAAGAGGTGGACTCTATTCTGGTTTCCACTGTGCCGTTACAGTTGGAAGTGGTTTGGGACGAGGACTCTGTTTTCACATTGGAGATTCCTAATGTGTTCACAAATGAGCTACTTGTGTCATTCAAATTGTTGTGAGTGTTTTGCTCGAGGGGAAGAGGTTTGCTGGCATCCTGCAGAAAGAAGCTGGGGGAAGGGGTCTGATGGACGTGAGGGCTCTGGACAGTCTGATTGAAGCTGGAAGAATAGTCCTTGTTGGAGTCAATGGCACTGAAGTCCATCTGCTCCAGGGTGGTACTTGGGCTCAGACCTCCTCCAGATGGGAGTAAACCTGAACCAGTACTGAGTGTGAGAGTGTTAGATGCAGAAGTGGAGGAAAATGCTTCTTTGGACATCTGTTGTTCAAAAGATGTGTCCTCGGTTTTAATTTCTTTTGTGAGGGTTGTATTGAAGTTGAAGCTACGTTCTGTTGTGGGTGACTGCCTTATGTTGGTATTGATGCTGTCACTTTTCATACCTCCTCCACCATAAGTCTGCCCTTGCTTGGGATTGTTAAGAAAACAGTCTGGGTCAAAATTCATGGTGGTTTCTGGAATTTTTCTATTTCCTTCTAAAGTTGTGGAGAGCACAAGTTCCTCGGAGACAGTGCTGGGTAGCATCGACAAGCTCTCTGAACTGCCAGTTGTTGGAAAAGCAAATTTGTGTCCATCTGAACTCACAGCAAGTACCAGTCCTTGTGCAGCTGCATCTGAGGACAGAAGGTGTTGATTTGGGCCAGAGGTGGGTGACATGGTGTACACAGCTTCACTGGTGACTTCTGACATAAATACGGTGGCACTTTGTGACAAACTTCCCATAACTGATGCTACAGCCATACTGGACACACCAGTGACAGCTGGGCTATCTGCCATATCTGGGTCGCTGTTTAACCCACTGCTGATGGACACAGGAGAATTCTGGGTCGTGTCAGGGACCTCCACCTGGTTGGTGGAAGAAACCTCAGTGCTGTTTTGATGGAGCAACACTGGTTTCGCCACTTTGCCGTTCCTCTTCTCTCGGCTGGAGGCCTTGCCATGACTGTGCTCGTTCTTGCCTTCAGAGACATCGTTATTTTGTACCTCCGAATGAGCGCTGTACCCACCTGTCCTTGGTTCAACCTTTGGTGATATGATGCGGTGTTTGGCACTGTTACACTTGTGATGCACACTGCTTCCTGCCCCTGTGCCAGAAAACAACAACATTTGCCGTTCAGTAAATACAAAATTAGGGCAATGCTGGCTGTGTATCTCATGGCTGTAGCAAGGGACAGCTTTGCTTATGCATACATGTGTGAGAGTAAGTGAGCACACGCAGGAGAGAGCAGGAGAGACCTTGGAAATAAAACAAATTTCTCACCAGTGCCATAAGTACAGGTCCTGTGTAATGCCCAGATCCACTGCATGCAATGACAGCAACCCCACAACAGGCACATAGGCACCCCTACCCTCATCCTATGTAGCACCTGCCCCCTTCCTCCGTGCCCCGATCAGGCAGAGAGGAACTGGCACCTGTGACAAGTTTCAGAGTTATTTAAATGTGCCTAATCTCAGTGCAGAGTCTGCAGAGGAAGCGCTGCTGTTGTCAGCTGTGGCACAGGGCCCTGTTCCACCTGCCCCACAAACAATACCTCAGCCCCTGAACACAGATGCTCGGCTCTCTACTCTGGGTGATGTTGGGAAGTTTGACACCCACTCCTGGGCCATGGATGCTGCCCAGTAATCTGAAGGTGACAGATGCCACATCATGCCCAGGTCCCTGGCATCACCCTGCTGCCTAGACTGTAACCCACATCTTCCTGTCATCACTGTGGCTTACAGCTGCTAATCAATTATTAAAGAAATAACCCATGAGCCATACAAAGCATTCTTGCCCTCCCATAAGGATGGTGATGTGTTTCTCTGACTCTCAGCCATTCCTGTGCTGACAAACAGACATGTTGTACTCCGAGAGGGGCACACAGGGCACACAGTCAGCACTGGAGCTGCTGAAGAATGTTCAAGCAAGGGCCACCAGAAGACAATCCTCCATAAATTCAGCCAGCCAGCACCTTTACTGGCCTGACAGAAGATAACATCGCCTGCATTCCTGAGAGCTTGTAATCAGGCAGGATGAAGTAAACAATTCTGTCTGCAAAGGAACCTTAGTCACAAACTCTGGTGCAGGGACTGCTTTTGCTGTTTAAAGAATAGCAGCCCATGAATTTTTGATGTTTCTTTCCTTAATTGATTAATTTTCCCTAGAATGAGGTAAGAACATTAATTACAGAACCGTAGAATGACTGAAGGGGGGAAGAAGCCTCCCCCCTATAGCTCATGGCTACAATTACAAATGCCATCTTCTGGGCAACATAAAGCATCCATGTAGCCACTGCAATTTGCTACATCTTTTGTTCCTTGCCCTTGAAGGGGAACTTCTCTATTATGTGTTCAAGATTTGAATGAGGTCACTTAAAGTAGTTCAAGACAGTGCTTTTGAGACTAAATACAATATTAAATCTCTCTATTCTCCTAGGTATAGAAATGAACAGGAACAAGGGAAAGGCTTTCATGCTGCTGTATTTGTGGATGACAGTAAGGAATTGGGAATGCGTGTGTCAATGTGCAAGCCAGTTACAAAACAAAGCAATACTGTTATGTTAAAAAGCACTGAGCAGACTTAGCACAAGACAAAACATCAAAGGGAAGAATAAAAGGATTCATGTTCAGATCTGCAAGCCTGGATCAAATGCTGAGCCTTAAGGGGTGAATTTTAATCCAAACTCAGGTACTTCAGAGGTCATCATTCTTATTTAAGCCTTGATTGTATAATGCAACTGCTCAAGAAAAGAAGAAAAAAATAAACCCTTTGAAGCACTGACAACTGTCCTTTATAAGTTTTGCTAAAGACTAGTTAATGTGTCATATGCTTTACTTGACCAAAGTGCTAGAAAGGAGCAGCTATAAAGCAGATGAGCTGGAAAGTGAATCACTTAGCTCCCCACTGTCTGTGGGAAATGCTAACACTAAGGATACTGTTTCTTGCTGCTGTAGTGTCATCCAAAACAAAGTCATCTCCTTTAAGAGGAAAGAGATCTGTATTTTCATGATACCTAAATAAGACCTGTCTTATCTCAGTGATACCTTGTAGTTAACCAAGTGAGCACTTCTCCAAAAAAGTGAGCTGCAGGACAAGGAATTCAGAGGGTCAAGTTGGAAGAACATTATGTTTTGAGGCTTTGGTAAAAGAATTTGCACATGTAGAAGAGAATACACCTTTTTGAGCAGGTCACATATGGACTGCATTTATTAGAAAGCATTGCCATTTTTCCCAGAAGTTGCAGCTGCATCTTTTTATGCTCGAGATTTCTCCTGTCAACCCTGAGTTCATTGTGTCCCAGCCTTTCACAAGACAGCATTTTTATCACCTCAGTACTAAAACCCCTGCTCCCAGACTGGATGAAGCTGAGCCACTCTGTGCCCTCCCGAGGTACTCACCCAAGGTACCAGTGCAGAGACAGTTGTGTGTTCGAGGCTGGGGCTTGGTCTGGTGGCTATCGAGGATCTGCTGCACGAGCTGTTCCACTGAGAACCCTGAACTGCTGTTGCCATTGCTGCATGTCCACTTGATGCCATGAACTGAAAAGAGAACAGTAAAATTTCCCATCAGGAACTGCAAAACCATGCCAAAACCATCAAAAGCCACTCCAAACGACCAGCAGAAATCCATTCCTGCTGCTTTCTGTCAGAACTGAAAGGAGACCTATAAAAAGCAATAGCAATGGTTACTGGTTTACTATTCTCTGCTCCTTGGTATCAACAGGCTTCCAAATGCAATTCCTGAATTAGGTATATATAGAGGAAAAACTCCTCAGTAGAGTATCTGGCTCTATTTCAGTCTGCTGCTAACAGGGATTGTGCACCTGCAATGACTCTCTGTAGTGCCTGAAACCTTCACTGAAAACCCAGAAACAACAAAAGACTTGGTTTCATTGAAGTAAAGCAGTGTAATTCCAAAGGGTGTTTTGGAATCTTTTTCTGTCTAATATGAAAACAAAATCAGCTTTATAGTAAAATCAGCAGCCAAAAATACATCAGGGTAACAGCAAATGCAAGCCTTCTGCCAGGTCTTCATTGTCAGATCCCGGGTGGCAGCAGTGAAGGCTGACTCATTTTTTGGGAGTGAATAACAGACACTGTGTGAGTTCCTCCCCAGACTTGGATGACCTTTCAGTAATTTGGGAAAATGGACAGGTGGGTGATGTTACAGAACACGTTGCAAACTGAAGCCCTTTTCTTGGGAACTCTCTGGGCCTTTTAGCTGTTTAAATAAGAATGCTGCTCTGCATGCAGATACATTATTTGAATAAAGGCTCCCTCTCAGAATATTTTAGTTGCAGAATTTCCTATAACAGTGATATTTGCAACCTGACTTTCAATGGAAATAGCACTTATAAAATATTTTATCCATTATAATTGACTCAAAGCATCTTCTGTCTCCTTTAATGGCTCTCTGAGCAACTTATATGTGCATATTATTTATTTATCCTTTAAATGCACCAGAGCTCATGTGCAGATTTTGGAGAGTGCTGATAAGTGACAACAGCATTTCCAAGGTGTCCTCATACCTGGCAGCTTCTTTTCAGGAGTGTCTTTGCCAGTCTATCAAGGTACATTCCTTGCATGTTGTGTTCTAAAATCCTTAACCAGAATACACAAAATCAAAGCTAAAAGTCCCATGGACTTAGGCTTCATAGTAAATACACAAATCCCTGCATGGTGAAGGTCCCTGATGCGATGGGGTGAAATCCTGGCAACAGCAGGTTGGGCTGATGCTCCTGTACAGCCAGGCACAAGCCAAAAGCAGCACTGTGCAAGGAGAGCAGAAGCAAATGAAGGAATGTTTGTGACACCTAGTGACTGCGGTCACAGGGGCAGCATGTCCTGTGAACAGTCTCCTGTTCTCCTCTTTGATGCTGCTCACTGAGTGTGTCACACGCAGCTGGTGGAAGAGAGCTCCTGGATCTGCTCTGGGAAGCAGTTTTATTGCTTTTTTGGTTATCTGTTGCTGTATTGCCTCATCACCCACTAATGTCACTTTGCCTAACAGCATCTCATCCTGGTCTAGTTTTATATTGCAGAATTCACATTTCTATTGGCCAGGCTGGATAACCTGCAGAAATACTGTAAATAAGGTTTACAAGTATTCTTCCCTGTATCACTATTTAAAGTGCTGCAGATAGTTTAGTAATAGTCCCTCTATGTTTGTTTGATGACCACATTTATTGTTATCGTACCCAACAGATTTTGCTTTCTAGTACATTCACAGTTTTGAATTTCCTCTTAACACTCAGTCTCTGTTATTATGTCTAAGTTAGACACGCTTGCCACTTCACTACCTCTGCTCACATTCATTTTATTATTTAAGATACATGATTCTGTCACCAGTGGTATTGTGTCTAATGAGTGATGTTCAAACAGCAGTTTTACAAAAAATACATTGTCAGTGAGATTAGAATGCAGTCAGGTATTTTGGATGCTTTCAGCTATACGACATAAAGTTACCGAACTGTAATTATTTTTGAGAAACTTTGCATTAAGTCATTTCTGGTTACTTCAGAAACGCTTTGCTAAAGAAGTGAGCTGGTGTCCGTGTTGGTGGGTATGGAAAGTCTGTCCTACAGCAGGATGGCAGCGCTGCTCCCTGCTGCTGCTGAATCCTGGGACGAGCAGCACATCGTGGGGGCAAGTCTGGGAAGTGAATCATGGCTCGGGGTTTGTGTATTCATGATGATGGTTCTTAAGTCTGAATCAAGCTGTGAGCCAGGAGCTAAGGCATAACGGACAGCTTTATAGCTGGGTACTTAGAGGACCATGCCTATTATTTTCAGGTCCTTCCAGCATAGCAGAGTCCCACTGAGGATCAACTGCTGCTGAGGAAAGGTCCTTCTGGAGCCTTGCTCCAGCTGATCCTAAAGGGCTCCAGCTCCAGCTTCTGTTCACGTGGTGCCACTTTTTTTTAGTACTTATGTTCCCCGTATGCAATGAAGGTTATAAAATAAAAAGCCAGTGAAGGGTAACAGATTGCAAAAAAAGAATGTCTGGATGCTTAATGCAAATTATCCACTATCTTGGCACATCCAATATGCAGATTTTCTTCCTCCCTCTTTTAAAGAAAGACTCCTGTGCCTGGTGAATTGTTAGTACTGAATACCAAACACTATCAAGATGGCTTTTAACATGTCACGCTTGGCTTCCTGACACATAATGAATCAGCAGGAAAGGAGATTTCTATAGGAAAGAAAGTGCATTATGAAGGGAAGGCTAATAAAAAGCATACACACATACTCTTCCTGCTTCTTAGTGGTTCAAAAAGTGAAACCACTGTAGAACTATGTTTGATTAAATATAGCCATAATATATGAACACAAAAGGAAAAAAAAGAAGTCTGAAGCTTGGCAGAAATTCTGGAAAGGATTTTAATCCGGATTCCTGTTCAGACTCCCACTGCATTTCCTGATAATTTAAAATGAAAACTGTGAACTGCTTCAACACTTTCCTTTTCAGTGATAGCATGGAGGGGTCTAAAAGCTGCTGCATTACAGCAGCAACTCATTCCTCCTGCCACACACCCTCTGCACAGTGCCTGCAGCACGAGGCAGCGCAGCCAGGCAGAGTTACTGGTGCTTCACTGGGTGCTCAGAGGAGAGAAGTGAGGCTGGGGGAAGCTCTACAACTCAGAGTGCTAATGCTGCTCCAATCTCTTTCTGTGAGCTTGGGCTCTCACTTTTCTTCTCTTCCCTCCCTTTTGAGGAAAAGGCAATAAAAATGACCTTCTGATAGTGCCCAGCAGCTCCTTGTTCATTAGCACTGCCAGGACTTCGACTGTCAGAAGCAAAGGGATGAAAGATGATCTGAATTACCAGCAAAAAGGCTGCTCAGAAGCCAAGGGAAACTTGCACACAGAAACATGACTGTCCAAGTTTCTTACAACACCCCGGCTATTTCTGCCGCCTTCTGCTGCTGGTGGTACTCAGTCCTCCACAATTCCCAGGCCTGCTTCAGTCCTCCTGTCTTGTAGATATCTTCCTCCTCCCCCATCACCTGACCTCTACCTCACTGTCTCATCATCACTCTAGACCTAACACCATCAACAGCTGTTTCCCTGTTTCCCTCCCTTTGGTTTCTCTACCCTAAGCAAAATTTGTCCCTAAAATACCCTCCCACATTTAAACCTGATCATTTTACCCTTTCTGAATGCTCTGAGACACTTCTCTTTGCCACTTCAAATATTTTACCTTCCTGGTTTTGTTCCAAAGACCTTGCTGTTCCATACCACCCCCCCAGAACACAGCTTACACATACATGTACATGTACAGTACATGGGGAAGCCATTCCCTATACCCTATGTGCTGCTCCTCTGCCCCAGTTTGATAGGTCTTTTGTTGAGTAACAACAAGATCTCCCACATGGAACTGGTAAGTTGGATAGACTGATAGAGCTGGAATATCAAGAATCATCAAGGTCAGGTTTCTGTTTGCCTCTTCCTCCTGATGTATCTTGACAGCCTGCTGCAAGCCCTGGTGTCAGAAGTCCTGCCCTCAGCCGCTCCTGACCCACACAAAGTGCTTTAAAAATCCCCAAAGTGCTGCTGGGAGCGTGAGCGGGTCCTTTGTCCAACTTCCCACTCCTGCCTCGCTGCCCACATCCTGCTCCACCAAGTGTTGACATCGAGCGGTGTTTCCATGGCGATGGTCAGTTGGAAATGGCAGCCTCGTCCCTCCAATTTCCACTGCGTTTCTGTTGACAGAAGTAAAGGCCTTGCTCTGATTTCTCAGTTTGGCTGAAGGATATTTCCATTAGATTTATCCTTTCGTACTCAGACGCCCACACACAGTTTAGCTTTGATTTTCCAGCCTTCCATTTCCACTCGTTACTGGTTGTGAAGGACAGGTTTACCTGAGCCTCACTGCTGGGGACAGCAGTGACACCCCCTGAATGCTAATGTCCTGCACGGACTCTCACGGGCGTTTTGCTCGGAGCTGTTCTTTAAAGGGATGTCCGTCTTCCAAAGCAACACCTTTCCTTGGAGGTTTGCTCGGATGCAGTGGGATGCTCACAGGGAGTGGGCAGACGTGCAGTCCAACGTCCCTTGAAGGGGACCAGCAGGACGCGGCTCTTCCGAAGCTGCTCGGAGCAGCGCTCCTGCCACTGAGCACAGACGCGTGGAGCTCAAGGCTGCTCGCGCGTGGAGGAGCAGAGTGGAAGCCACCTCTCCCACTCGTCCTGTGCGGTCCTCGCCCTCCCCCGGCTGCGGCTCAAGGGCACCATCACCATCACCATCCTCCCCCTCCTCCTCCTCCTCCTGCGAAGAGCACCGGGAGCAGCGCCCGGCGGCCGCCAGGTGGCGCCAGCGGATAAGGAACCCTCGGCGGGACCGGGACCGGGATTGGGATCGGGATCAGGACCGGGATCAGGACCGGGATCGGGACCGCGTGTCCCGGTGCCCTGGACCCACACGAGGCCCGGGAAGGCTTCTCCATTTCTCTACTGTTCATTTTTAAATTTGTTTCCTCTACTTTTTTTTTT